>WION01000145.1:0-126862 GCA_015039365.1 Amanita rubescens
AAAAAATGGGCTTATCGCCAAATTTATTAAAGCAAATCAACCGCTTTCTCCTTTGACGATCTACCTCCGCACCGTGATCACCTTATTCTGTCACGCCATGTTTGCCATGCTCTCAATTATGATTACTTTAGTTTAGCTACCCTCTTACGCGCTAGCGTATCGTACACGTACATACAGCGTATTCTGTACTTCGTCACTACAGTAAACTTGTTATTCAAAAAAAGAAAGAGACCATTGGTATAACGAAAAACATATGCATTAAGGGGGAATCGAACCCCCGGCGGGTCGAGATAGCCTATATGGCAACGACCCAGGTTACCACTACCCCATTAATGCGATAAATTTATGTGCGAAGAAAATTATTTGTGCTGTTTGGATCCGGGGTGATAAGATGATAAGATTAGATAATGTACAAAGTTTTTCTGCGGCCTTGACCCGATAACGCGCGAAGGTCGTCAATCAACGTCGCCAGAAAGAGTCGTCGTAGGTACGTTTTGAAGTTTCATCGTGATAGAGCCTGATTTGATGACCACTCAGAATGCTTACCTTCTCTGGGACTTCCGCGATCTCGAAACCCAGAAGAGAGGCACTCTTACGCGACATTCAAGCGAAATGTCCGAAATAGTCTCCGTTGATGCTGTCTGGATTCATCTAGTCAAGTGCAAGTCGAAACTGCACGAAACGGAGTTGACAGATACAATTTCAACGCCAAGGAAGACGCTTGATCGGCTTCTGGCTTACGGGGACGACATCAAGCTAGCGACGACCGCAGATGCACTCTCGAATAATAAAGGAACCGCATTCGTTATCCCCAGGCCTGTTCCATTTCGCCTTGGTCTAGCAAAGCTACAGATATCTCGTGCCTGTGTAAACTCGACAACCATATCGAACGACTAGAGCGTGGCGTTGTATATGTGTTTACTACACAGGACGATACCCTCTCTGAGGATGACCTCAGATTATTTTCCCATCTCATTCACGACAGAATGACACAGATGGTGCAACTGTCTTTGCCCAGCGAGCAATCTTTCTTTTCGCATAGAGACCCCAAATCGCTACGCATCGTCGACTGATCCAGTCCGGTGAATCGCAGAGCAACGCCAACGAGAAGCTCACCTCGGCGAACAAAGAACTAGGCCTTGCTCTGGCACCGGATGAAATCACCTACCTTGTGACGCATACATCTCAGGCCCCCAACCTATGAAGCGCAATCCCACCGACGCAGAACTGTTTATGTTCGCTCAAGTAAACTCGGAGCATTGTAGGCACAAGATATTCAATGCGTCTTGGACGATCGATGGAGAGTCGAAGGATCTTTCCCTTTTCCAGATGATCAGGAATACAGAAAAGCTGAATCCAACAGGCACAATTTCCGCTTACTCTGACAATGCCGCTGTTCTAGAAGGCAAATCCGCTCCGCGATTCAGTGTTCTACGTCACGGACCAAGTACAGCTGCAAATCCAAACCAGGAGCACGTGTATTGCTCCCATCAGGAGGAGATCCCGATATTGATCAAAGTCGAACTCACAACCATCCCACCGCCGTTTCTCCTTATCCTGGTGCGGCCACGGGATCAGGAGGCGAGATTCGCGACGAAGGTCGGTTGGCCGTGGTTCCCGACCAAAAGCCGGCTTAGCTGGGTTCACTGTCTCTAACTTACTCATCCCTGGATTTGAACAACCTTGGGAAACAGATTTTGGGAAGCCAGTACATATTGCGAGTCCTCTTGACATCATGATCGAGGGACCTTTGGGCGCAAGCGCATACAACAATGAATTCGGTCGTCCTGCTCTCACTGGGTATTTCCGTACCTTCGCTGAGCGTATGACTTCATCCCTGGACGATGATGCGAAGAACGAGATACGAGGGTACCATAAGCCTATCATGATCGCTGGTGGATATGGTAACGTCCGGCCTCAGTTCTCGAAAAAGCAAGGTGTCACACCCGGGGCGAAGTTGGTAGTGCTCGGTGGGCCAGGCATGCTTATCGGCTTAGGTGGAGGAGCGGCGTCGAGCCAGGTTTCCGGCGAGCTCTGCTGAGCTCGATTTTGCTTCCGTTCAGAGAGAAATGCAGAGATGCAGCGGCGGTGCCAGCAAGTTATTGATGCCTGTGTTGCTTTGGACGACATCAGTCCAATAGAGAGCATCCACGATGTGGGAGCTGGTGGTCTCTCCAATGCATTGCCAGAGTTAGTGCATGACGCTGGTCTCGGTGCTATATTTGAGATCCGGGACGTTGCAGTAGCCGACTCATCCATGTCGCCGATGGAGATATGGTGCAACGAGAGCCAGGAGCGATATGTACTTGCGATCTCTGCCGATAAACTCGGGCATTCGAGACTATTGCTAAGAGGGAGAGGTGTCCATTTTCCATAGTTGGAATTGCGACAGAAAGTCAAGAGCTCGTTGTCACGGACAGGCTACTGAAATCTGATGTGATTAGACTGAAGATGTCGACTCTCTTCGGCAAACCACCTAGGTTGCATAAGAAGGACAAGCCTCGCCTGCCAAATTTCAAACGCTTCGATACATCACTGGTACATTACCTCCCCCATACCGAAACGTTGACGGAGCGCTTGACCATTGCGATCGATCGCGTCCTCCGTCTTCCCTCTGTGGGATCCAAGTCGTTCCTTATCACTATTGGAGACCGTAGCGTCACTGGCCTCGTCACGAGAGACCAAATGGTGGGACCATGGCAAGTCCCTGTCGCAGATGTTGCTGTCACGAGGACATCGTATGGATTCGATATTAAAACAGGAGAGGCCATGTCCATGGGCGAGCGTACTCCGGTAGCGTTGCTTAGCGCTGCCGCTTCCGCGCGCATGGCTGTAGCAGAGTCGTTGACGAATCTGATGGCGGCAAACGTAGGCGAAATTTCACGCATCAAGCTTAGCGCCAATTGGATGTGCGCAGCGTCCAAACCTGGTGAAGGCGCTGCGTTGTATGAGGCTGTCAAGGCTATTGGAATGGACCTGTGTCCAGCATTGGGTGTTGGGATCCCCGTTGGTAAGGATTCAATGTCAATGTCGATGAAGTGGAAGGAAAGAGGGGAGGATCGTGAAGTCAGCGCGCCTTTATCTCTCATCACTGCTTTTTCTCCGGTGGAAGACGTGAGAAGGACGTGGACGCCCCAGCTACGCACGGATGTAGGCGAAAGACAAGTCTTGTATTCTTTGACATTGCCGATGAAAGGAAGCGAATGGGAGGCTCTGCCATTGCACAGGTGTTTAAGGAGATTGGATCAGAAGCCCCCGATGTGGACGATCCTGCTGTTCTCAAAGCATTCTTGAAAGGTTGTCAAACAGTCCGAGAAAGGAATGCTGACCTTGTCCTCTCATATCACGATAGGTCAGATGGTGGCCTTTTCACAACGCTTGTGGAGATGTGCTTTGCGGGACGCGTGGGCATCGAAGTGTCACTGAATAGTTTGCAAATGTCATCCGGCCCTATTCGTATCTTGTTCAATGAAGAGCTCGGCGCTGTCATGCAAGTTCGTGATACACAGGTCGAGGAGCTTAATGGTATCTTTGAGAAGGCTGGCTTCCCTCCACACTTGATCCATGTTATCGGTCACGTCAACGAGTCGTCCACGGACCAGAGGATCGCCATTAGCTTCGGTCCCGGACCTATCTATATCGGAGATCGAGCTAAACTGCAGCAGATCTGGGCAGAGACTTCCTACAAGATGCAGCGCATCCGTGATAATATGTCTGCTGCAAAGGAGGAGTTCGATCTGATTAAAGACGACGAATACGCAGGCTTATGCTATGACTTGACCTTCTCCTACCAAGCCTCACGGAGTCTATTCAGACGGCCGAAGATTGCAATTCTTCGAGAACAGGGTGTTAATGGACAGGTGGAGATGGCATGGGCCTTCACAGCCGCAGGGTTTGACGCGATAGACCTGCATATGTCCGACATTCTGTCAGGTGATGTCAACCTGAGCGAATTCCGGGGCTTAGCCGCATGTGGTGGGTTCTCTTACGGAGACGTATTAGGAGCTGGGAAAGGCTGGGCAAACTCTGTTCTTTTGAATCAAGTCGCGCGCAAAGAATTCGTTGACTTCTTTACGAGACAAGACACATTTACTCTCGGCGTTTGCAATGGGTGCCAATTCCTCTCTCATTTGAAGGAAATTATCCCTGGCGCTGAAACCTGGCCTGAATTCAAGCCAAACAAGAGCGAGAGGTTTGAAGCACGAGTTTGTACAGTTGAGATCGTCGACAACAAGGTTACGCGGTCGTCGGTGTTCTTACAGGGAATGGTAGGTTCAAAATTACCGGTTGCTGTGGCGCATGGAGAAGGAAGAGTTGCTTTCGCTAAAGATGAGGACCGAGAAGTGCTTGAAGTCCAGGGATTAGTAGCACTGCGCTACGTCGATTCCCGCGGCCCGACGGAGTTGTACCCACTAAATCCCAATGGCAGCCCAGGAGGAATCACAGGTGTACAGACCCCTGATGGTCGTGTTTTCGCTCTGATGCCGCACCCGGAGCGTGTAACGACGCTTGAGAGCAATAGTTGGTATCCTCCGTCCTTCGCAGAATCATGGAAAGGCACCGGACCTTGGTTTAGAATATTCCAGAATGCTAGAGATGGTGTTCCTGACGCTCGATTGATATTTTGTGTTTTATGTATCCAAGCATGAAATTAGACATGCACGTATCGCCAAAAGCAACCCGCGACTGAAAACGTTTTCTTTGACTTCCATCCCACCGACGCACCCTCTTCCTATTTCATTTTCAATAGTACCATTTCGTGCACGAGCTTCGGAGTCATTCACACTCACATGTGACGACCAAGGATTACCGCTCAGCCTTTTGGCACGAGAAAGCTCCAGATTCATGGGGCCATGGGTGGGCGTGTCATCCCGCAAAAAAAGTATAGGACCTCGCGGGGCGATGTCACTTCTGTTTGAGAGGTCGTCTACCAGGGAGGAGATGCAGGGTTATCATGTTTTGTGGGTTGCTCGTTGGGTTATTTGTGTGGGAAGGCTCCTCTTCCGTTCTCAAAAGGCAATATGACAACACGACACAATGATGCCACGACGAACGATAGTATCATTGTACGCTTAATTATTCTCTTTGGAAGGGATGCCAAGAGTGTACGCATTTGTTGATGTGGATTAAAGATTTAGACCTGATATATTTCTCGTCGAGCACAAATGTCAATTATCAATGTAATACGGTATACGTTAGCAGTACGAATCTCGACGCCTTGTTGGCGAACTGCGTTGATTCGGTGACTCGACAATCAAAGGGATGGAGTCAATCGCTCAAACGCCGAGCCGTTGATATAAATTTGAGCAAAGGACGGCCAGCCGTGCATCACTTTCAAGACCTCGTCGGGGCACTTTCCTCGCAAGGTCAGCCGGAGTATAAACTTCTCGAGCGGCACGATGTCGTGGCTCGCAAGGGATAATCCCTTCCCCCGCGCCTCCAAAGACGAGAAAATACTGTCACTGTGTTCTCTAATACTGTCACCAGGTTCTTTACAGATCGACAATACACGTCACCTGCAGTACCTGCAGTTTGGGCAGGTAGATGCGGCCATCAAGTCCCGTAGTCCTGTATTATAGAGAGGGAATCTGGCCATGGATGATTAATGGAGAGCTCTTCGACGCTGGCCAGTGCATTCACTATTCTGCGCATCTCGTTTGTTCTACATTTCTCGAGTGCCAATCGGCGAATGTGACAAGATGTTGGATTAAAGACATTATTCTCTCTCGTAGGGTTGATGGCCGCGAAATATTGTTCCAGTGATCATGCCCGTGTATGTGAAGATGTTCCAGTAAAGGCGCAGTGAACCAAGAGAACATCATGGCAAAGGATGGTGATTTCGAGACGCCGAAGGCCAGGAAGGTGTATTATGGGAAGGAGGAAGGGAGCAGTGGGCCGTAGGCAGTTGTGATAATGGTTAACTGTTCGATATTTTTTAACTGGCATAGAACTCCCCATAGATTCCAACTCTTCGCGGGACGCTACTATTTTTAGCTTCGTCAATTGTGCCCAAGGGAACTGCCATTCCGCGTGTATCCGGGGTGCGCAAGATCAAGTCAGTTAGTTGCGGCCCAACTTGGAATGCGTTATAGTTCTTCATGGCTATGTTATCGGTATAGACATCGTGAGGGACTCGAGGCTGGACATGTACCCTCTGCATCTGAGGAGTTCGTCTCGCGCAGCTCCATTGCCCAGCACCAAATTGGCCTTTTTCCATCGCTTCAAGCACGATAATAGTATTTTCCAAACTGTTTTAGGAAAATTTTCGGTGCCTGAACACGGCATGGACGCGACTATGGTGAGAGGCTGCTGTCCAGATCGTTCCAGGTATATAGTCGCGCGCCGGTTCATTTCAGCAAAGTAAGCGGCGCTGAAAGTGCCAGGCTTTAGGTAAAAGAGGTCCACAAATGCGTATAGGACAGAAATGCCCCTCTCCAGTGCCTGCAAACCTGTCCAACGGCCCATGGAAACTCGTGAAAGTGTGATTCATTCTTCAAATCATGAAGAGCGATAGGTCCATCGCAAAGAAGATGAAGGATGTCGTATAAAATTTCGTTGGTATTGTTTCGGAACTCATTAGAGTTCGTGGCACGTAGCCTGTGGCTCTCGACACGGACGGCTAACCAAACGAGTTTCTAAAAGAGATCTTTCTATGCTTGCGTTCGCGTATGGACGCAGCTATTGGCAAAAACGAGGCAAGAGCGTGGGGATTTTTCTCCTATTTCGCCGTTGTGCCATTTGCCCAGTGAGACCGGACTTGAGATCACATTGGCGTCCTGGACCCTGGTGCACGTCTACGGTGCAAGACTCCTGCTTGGTCTTCGGCGCAGGAACTTGGGCGCTTGCCTATTGATGCCGTCACCTTCCTGGCACATATGTCCAAGAACCTCGCTGCGCTCCAGGTGCGCACAATTGTCGGACATCTTGCTGGCAGAGATCACATTGTTTTCTGAATACCAGTCCGTTTGTGACAAGGTTCTTTCTGGAGACGTCCCCAATGTTTACAGCTGTCCGCCTGGTCGATAGCATCTCCGATTGGACTCGACCCGGAGCAGCCTTGGGTTTGGACATCCTTCCAATCAATCAAGCACCTGCCGCGACTAGTTCAGGCTGGCAGCCAGGTCTTTCTTTCCGGGTCCACGAGACGTCCTTAATAGATTCGGGAATGGTGAAACGCTCCGGGCCGAGTCTAAGTCGCCCGCCAGCCCGCCCAACTCCGAAGCTAGCGTTCCATCACCCGGACATCGGCAAGTGCCAACATACCTGCATATGTACGATTCGGAGCCCCGGGGCGGGCCATGTACGGCAGACATCAAACGACCCCGAAAGTAGTCGTATTTGGTCGAATTCGGGTTGCGTATCGCTGCATACCTGATGCTGATGCTCTCTCTTCTCCGTCGCTCAGTGCCATTATTCTGGACTACAAGCTCAACTTACGCCAGAAAAATCGGATCAAATTCTACTTTTGCCAGAGCGCTTCACGGAACGAGTCTATGATCTTACAAGTTCTAATGGTCTAAGATCGGGTAACGTTCATTTGACACTAGCTAATATTATCCCGGGCAGGCGATATGCGGTGTTGGACACCGACTGCACCGTCCTTTTTTAATTTTTGTCATCCATCATAACATTGTAATCACCCCCATTATCTTATCGTGCAGTTCGTCAAGCCTTCTCAGGCTGGTCTTGCACTTCCATCTTTTGTTTTATACGCCGTGCGTGGATCTGTCTTGCAAGAAGTTGAAGAGCAGCCGCCACAATAAAAGTTAACTAGGCACCCAAAAAATAATCATTATGTATTGTAAATGGCATAAGGCACAGGACATACCGCGGCAAACACACCCTCGCCACCAGACGTAATCTTCACCTAAAAGAGCTGCGCCAAGAGGCGGTCCAATAAGAGCAGCAATACCGCCAGGTCCCCAAGCGTAACCCAGGACTTTCCTGTTGGATACAATGATGCTTCATTAAAATATGTATACCGATGACATACCCTATGTCAGCGTCCGATGGTGCCAGATACGCAACGACGGGTAGAAACAGCGAAACAGCTTATCACGTCAGGAGTTACATTTCAATGAAATTATTACTAGTAATTACTCACTCGATCCGAAAAAGAAGCCATAACTAGACTTGGGAGTAAGGATGCAGAATGGGCTAGTAAGAGGAGCCTTACAATACTGAGAACAACACGAGCCCATAGGGGGTGTTACACCCCAGCATTCCGAAAAGGACGAGTCCGTTAAGCGCGCAGGAAATTATAGAAAGGTTGATCACGCCGAAATACTTCGCGTAGGCGTTGGACGCGATGCGAGAAAAAAAGCCCACGATATTAACGATGGATAGGCAGTAGAATGTAAGGACTTTGGAGACACCGTGCTTCGCGGCAAATAGTTGCACAAGTAAATTGGAAAATACATTTCGAGTAGCATGATGAAGCCTGACATGACGGTCAACAGGTAGGGCCAATCTCGCATGCTCTTTAGAGACGATTTTCTTTCGGAAGCGGTGACTGACGGGCTTGGGGGAACTGTGATCATCAAGTTTCCGACCAAGAGTAAGGCAGCCGAGAGGAATGCGGCGGCTCTTATGCTCCAGGCGAATCCAATGCTAGAGTTAAGCATATAGTTAAGCATGACTAACTTTGTCAGATGGTAACGCGTGGATGCGAAAATAGATACTTACTGGTGTACACCACGGCCCCGAGCGGGCCGCCGGCGAGGACGATGCCCTGATGTGTCAAATAAGATACTATTGACGTGACCACACACGCCCATTAGACGTACCACTGCAAGCGCCTGGTTATATTTGAAATGGATGGAAGCGAGGGTGCAGGCGGGTACAAAGAGGAACCCTATAGCGATCCCAAGTCCTATCCCTTGCGCAAGGAAAGTCTTTGGGGGGCGTCATGTCAGTCACACGAGCATATGTTAATTATCACGCACCTGGTAATATTGTTCCTTTTGGACAAGCGACAGCATAAAATAGCTGAAATGTATCAGTGAGATCAAATCATCTTCATCAGCATTATTATATTAAACTTTACCTGAATGAAAATAATATAGATGCTCCGGTGATCATTGACCGACAGTACCCTGCATCGTATCTTTACTCTTAAGTCAGTATCAAAAAGACGTAATATCGATGAAAATTTTACAGTTTTCCTGCAACGATACCCAAGACGAGTTCAAAGAAGACTTGTACACTTCCGATCCAGCTAATATCCGAGGCCGTATATTTTGTAAGGAACACCGTAGTGTAATAATCTTGGAAGACGCCGAATGCTTGCAGCTTCTTGAATCACTAACTGGAACATACGTTGTGAATAAATCCACCTACCACTCCGGTTGCACAAACGAGAATCAAGAAGGAACCACAAACTATTGCCTGTTAGTATTTTTAAAATAAAAAAAACACGGTCAGTCTAACGGGTGGACCACGCTTTTTTAGCACCGCATGGATAAACGTTAACTGTGCGTCGCGTGAGTAGGCAATATTCGATGATAAGACAATTAAGGGATTGCTTACCAGCCGTTTCCTCCATCGTAGGTGAGACCAGGAAAAAGAAGCATGTACAGATGAGCTGTGTGACTCAGACCATGCATCATAATATATAATATATCGGATTTGGCGGTGCCCTCGTGCCGGTAGCAGCATCTACCGCGTTGTCGCTACCGTATGATTGATGGGATATCAATCTACGAACATAACACGTGAGCTGGAAAAAAAATCCCACAATCAATGTCCGTGTGACTGTCCTGCTCAGAACGACATGGCTCACAAGACGAGTCCGCATAGAACTGCGTTCAGCCTCTCGAGAAATATGCTGTACGCAAAAACTGACTCTACTGACAGCAATCTAGTCAGTATGAGGCACCGAGTATGATCGTTGAGAGGCTGTGGCTCTGAAACGCTTACTAAGCAAACGCCATATGTGGTGCGCAGCCAAAACAACCCTTTAACCTCTACACATATCTTACTTTCACAACACTTTCTTCTGCCCCCAGTTATCCCAATTTTTGTACAGCCAAAGTATAAACGAATATGAAATTGGTCAATCCATCGTTCCTGCTAGCACTTGGGACTACATTAGGTGATTTAGTGTCTTTACAACGACTGCGCATGGCTGACTCTTTTGTAGCTCTAGTAGAAGCGGTCCCCTTACGCCTTCTTGTTGTGACGAACAACCCAGAGTTGGCGCAGGGTCTACGCTTTGGTAATGCGGTCCAAAATGTTAACGCGGACGATGGTCCCGCTTTTCCCCTCCCCCCTTCCTGGCTGGCCCAGAAGGGGCGCGAATCGAAACTCGCCCTCCATGTATCATGCGTAAGATGCGCGACAAGGCCATCGAAGTTTCCAATGCGTTTAGAACGGCCCTAGGCCTCCCTTTGATCGAAGCGCCCAGCCTAGATCTCCCCAAGGAACACCATGACAACCCCATGTTCCGCATTCTTCCGTTCATCGGTGCTCCGCCCACTTTCGTCAAAGTCGAGGGAGAGGAGTCCAACGGTGCCCTTACGGGCGTCACGAAAGGAGGAGAGGTTGTCCGTATCGTCGGTCCCGATCATGATGGTAATCAGCCGCCTCATCCTCCCCATCACCCACACAAGCATCACAAGCACGGTAAACACCACAAGCATCACAGGTGTCGCAAGGCCCCCTTCTTCAAGCGCCTTGCCTTGGCTCTCATGACCTTGGGTCCGTGGGAGGGTCGTGCCGTCGCATTCGTTCTTGGTACGTCTGAACCGGATTGTTTTGATTTTTTTGAATATTGACGTGAATTTGTTTAGGCTGTGGTCTCGGCGTTTTGTTGAGAATGATGTGGGTCCTCAGTGTCATTACCTTCCGCGCAATCAGGGGTCGCAAGGCCGAAGAGACGGAGTACACAATCATCCATGAGTACATCGAGGACGACGAGGCTCCCACTTCAGCCCCTCCGTCTTATGCCTATGTCGACGAGAAAGTTGACACCAAGAAGAACACTGAAGAGAGTCCTGTTGCTTAGGCCTTGTTATTTCGTCTTGTACCTCCATCCCCGCCGCTCCTTTTTTTCCCTGTTTTGTGCTTACAAAGAAAAAGAAAAAAAGAAAATCAAATGTAATGCCCTTTGTATAGTTCGTGGGCTATCTTGTTATAACTACTCATTTCATTGGCGTGGGATGAGCAATGTTCAAGTTGTCATGAAATAATGTACGAACAGAGCAGAAGGACATTGTTTAGCTGTTAGCCTAATTCATACATATGCATTTGATGTATGATAATTCTACTCCTGCATCCATCTTGTGGCTCCAAGACCAAGCTTGGAATGTTTAATAATTGCTGTGAGTGGCTGATCCAAACCTCCTGTGATGCCAATTTGTTTTCCTTCCGACCAGCCCATAGCTTCCAGCAATCTAAAGCCACGATTGGACGAATCAATCTTCGGCGCAGCCTGATAGAGGTAATTACTATTCCATTCGACGATGACGGAACTGCAATGAAAAACGTACTTTGCCAACTTCTTCTCCTTCCTTTTGCCGGGGTGGCCCGCTCTTACCTTTCCCCTTCCTATCGCTCTTATTAAATTCACCTCCATGACTCTGCCTCATAATTCGCGCCACCTTTGCCTCATTCACGCGCAATCCACTTCGACTCGTCCTGATTAATACCGTGTACCGCGCATCCCCGTGACCATCGCTCTTGCTCTTCAGATTAAACGCTGCAGCCATCTCGTGTACGAACTTCCTAGTTTCCTTGCTCGCAGGTGGGAGAGCCATCGTCCGCGGACCGTCCGGGTTGGCGATGAATCTCTTGATTTGTTGTACCAGTGTAGTCATGTCAATGACACGATTGGGTCCGATAACGGTAATCTTGGGATCTTGGCGGGCGGCGGCCAGCATAGCTTTGCGTCCCTTTTTACCGCCTTTCTTCTTGATCAAAGGATCAGCAGCCGCTTCCAGCCGGGCCCGCTCGCGCTCCGCTTTCTTTTCTGCTTTCTTGGCACGGTCTTTCACCCATTGCTCTTGGAGTTCCGGCGGGAGATTCGTAGGTTTATCTTTCTTGCGTCCTGTACAATATGTTTTTCGATGAATGTCTTTCTGAAAAGATTGACTGGAATACTGACTCGCCACTGTAAACGTAGATAGATCTTCGCGGTCGCCATTATTAATTGCTTTGAAGAGTCGCTTCCTTTCCTTGCGATCACAACCTGTCAAGATGCCTTCGGTCTCATCCACGAGGTCCTTAAGGGAAAGTTGAGAAAAGGCGGCGAAAAAGTTTGAGAGGCTCATACCTGAAGGCGATTAATGTAATCATCACTGTCCCATGCATAACTTGCGTCAAATTCAGCTTCGCCCTCTTCATCTTCACCCAACTGTCGCGACGTATGAGCTGGCTTTTTGCGGGAAGTTTTCGTATGAGTTCAAGACGTTCTCGGAAACTAGAGCAAGAACTCAATTCATCCTCCTCTTCGCTTCCTTCGTCCACGTCGCTCTGCTGAGCGTCTTCGCCAATCAACATTTCCTCTTCTTTTTCAAACACCCCATCCACATCCTTGTCGTCTTCGCCACTAGTCTGTTCATCCACTTCTTCACCTTCAGAATCGTCATCTCCGCTGCTTCCTTTAGCTCCCCCCTCGCTAGCCTCATCCTCTTGCTTCAACTTTTCAATGTCCGCAATATCGTCCATCGTCAGATACCGGGTCCCTTCTTGACCCAACATTCCATTAGCAAACGACCCGAGCGCTCCAATGCTCTTCTCGTCCAGCAACTCTGGGTCCACATCCATGCCATCAGGACCGGTTAACGGCTCCCCTGCGGCAGCCCCTTGCTCATTCTCCTCTTCGCCCCAATCGATATCAGAATCTCCTCTCCTTCTTTCTTCCCATCTTGGATCAGGCCCGTCAAGCTCTTGCCACTCTTTATCCTGCCTCTCAGCCCCAAACGAGAACATTGATCGCTTCCTCCACTTCTTTTGCCTCGCGTGCCGCGATTCCTGCATGCGCACGCGTACCTTGGCTTTACGCTGCGTGCTGGGGCTAGCAAGGAGGAGCGGAGACACGAACTGCCGCGGTTTTCTTGCGGCTGCAGAGAGGGTAGTTGAGGTTGAAGGTATAGGAATATTAGTCTCCATCTTCTCTTCCGCATTCGTAGATGGAAGTTCGCTGATAGTGGACAATCCAGTCAACATGGATGTCGTTGGCAATGTTGTTGGTATGTTAGAGGTGGACACGGCTGGTGTCAAGCGGCCAGAGCGGGGATGAGGTGCGACGTATACAATAATGTCATCATCGTCACCCAGCGCTTCTGGGGCGCCTAGGATGTGCGAGGCAGCCGTCCCTTTTCGTAGCTGTGAAGGAGCCAGAATTTGGGAGGGAGTAGTATCAATGAAGAAACCTGCAGACTCAGGGCACTGTTGTTCACCCTCGCCTTCTGCAGTAGCAAGATGTGATGTTGACATCTTCATATGTGTCGAAACGTTTTTGATGGGTGCCAACTCTGCTTCATCCCTGATGGTTCTTCCCTGTGAGACCGCCCCTTCGGGACGCATGACGATGGACTCTGTTTCCTGTGTTACACCCGCAGACTCGCGTGGCAAATCTGAGCCGGTAAAATCTGGCTGCGAGTTGAGTGTTATGTCTGCGATTCCTTCAACAACGTTGACACTTGACTGTTCATTTGATCGATCTTCGTTTGGGTGAGCAACCTGTTGATCTCTTCCTAGCGGAGCAGCGGTTCCATGGTAATAGCCAGTGAACTGTTCCTCCAGCGCCACCGTGAACATCTTTCCTGGCTTCGCTTGTACTTCCAACAGCTTCTCCGTATCGTTAAAGTCAATCTCTTCTATTTCTTCCTCGTTTTCCAAGTCCAATCCGCCAATTACTTGGGCGATACGGTTTGCTGTTGGTATACGGTTATCTTCAGCATCGTCTGGTGATAGTCAGCATTGAGATAAAGCCTGGTTCATGAATAATACACGTACCAATGTCCTCCATTGTTGGTTTCAACAACTCCTCCTCTTGTTGGAATAAGAATGGTGTCAGAGTTGACTTTACGAAGAAAACAGGACGGAGCAGAGGGCGACTTTCGTACAACAAGCTTGATAGTGGCGCACCAGATCCTAACTTTGACTTCGTCTGCTGCTGAGCCGGTCGTCCAAGCCCAGGATGGCCGTATCCGCCGCTTCCCGTCCCTCTAGATGGTGTGCTTGACCTGGATTGAAAAACCCCGTTACCTCTGGACGGAGTAGATGCCCTGGGCTGGAAAGTAGAGTTCCCTCTCGAAGGGGTACTTGTCCTTGGAACAGGGGTAGGGCCTCTCGAGCCTCTATAACCTCTCCCTCTATTTCCGCTTCCCGACCTGTCGGTGTCATTGGTTGATAACCTGAAGAGCAATCCATCGTTAGTACACATCCATGACCAAAGATCCACATCGTTGCTGGCTGGAACGCGAAGCTGAGATACGTACCGTACACTTGCACCGGGAAATCGAGGATGTCGAAGTCTACGGGTGGCGCACCTCGTCCCCGACCTCCGTTAAAACCACCACCGCTGCCCTGACCGCCGCGGTTGTTTCCCCGGGACTTTCGCTTGGCCATTGTCTTCTATACTTATCAGCGGCGATTGTGCAAGTTGTTGGCGACGAATGTGACGGATTAGGAAATATGTTCCCATCTCTTGTCCCCATCGACATTTCACGATTCACCGTTTCCGGATCCGATGGAGCCACTGACTCACACTCAACCTTATTTATTCGTATTTATAAATTATATACTAACGCGTGTATCAGTTCAACAACCATGTCGACAACAGATCTAGCGAAAATTGGCCTGTCGAATGCTTCTCTTACAGAAACGGAGCTTCGAGCAATTCGTCAACTTAAACTGGATTCACAGAAGGACATAGAGCGTTTAACCGGCGACATTGCAAAGCTCCTGAACCAGCAATTAGACCTGCTTGCCGCAGTGAAGCTGTACGATGTGGCCCTTGCACCTCACAAAAAATTGCCTTTGGAAGTGCTGCGCGCCATAATGATTTTCGCTGCTTCAGAGCCTACTTGCATACCCGTCATCGACGAGGGTGTATATGCAATGTCTCATGTTTGCTCGCCTTGGAGGCAACTTATGTTGGATACACCCGAGTTATGGAGCAATATTTCAATCGATGTCTCCAAATCTTCTGACAAGAAGACAGCTGACAAGATACGTATCGCTCGGGAATGGCTAAGCCGGGCTCAGAATCACCCAATATCATTCACAATCAAAAGCGTAGACCAACAAGTCCTTAACGATCTCATTACGCATTATCCGTGTCGAGCGTTGTACCTGTTGGAGTCACGTTCTTCCTGGTATGGAGAGTACCCTCGACTGGGTGAGGCTTCCATAGCTACTTTGGAAACCTTGCATCTCCACGAAGCCATCAAGCTATCACAAATACTTGGAAAGGAGTTTGCACTACCAGCTTTGAAATCCTTATCACTATACGACGTTAATGATTTGAACGTGATCCACACCGTTGCGCCGCAGTTGCACTATCTACGTATTCAGTGCACCCGACCACATTCACAGGTCCTTGGTTTACTACGCTTGTGCGTACAGCTCGAACACTGCGAGTTGAAGATAGGTCGGGATACAAAGAAACCATCCCAGTCCTCTACGAATCAGGCTGTGGTCATTTCTACACTCCGGGTTCTCAAACTTACTTTCGACGATGGCGCTAATGCTCCAGCTTTTCTCAAGTGGTTGGCGCTCCGCAATGTATCATCGCTCTCTCTCTTTCAAACGAAGCCGGAGACCTGGTCGCTAGATCTGCCCACAGTCTCCGAGTTGATAGCGCGATCAGATGGCATGCCTCATCTACAATCATTGACGATCGATGAGACAAAGGATCCATTTGACCTCAAAGTTCTGTTATTGGACACCCCATCACTTCGTCAACTCCATATCAATCGAGGGGTACTGGACGCCGATACTATGGATAAGTTATCAACAGGCCACCTAGGTGCCCAACTCAAAGAACTATTTTCGCGGCACAGACATGAAGCTGAAGCCATTTTGCGAATGGTGGAATCGCGCCATCAAACTGCAACGACTGGCCAGGTCGCACCATTCTCGAGTGTCAGGATCAACGGCGTGGCTGCCAGTACCTCCGCGTCGGTTGCCATCAGGAACCGCCTTCTAGAGCTTAGAAAAATGGGTATTGATATTGCCTTCTCTGTCTAATCGACAGGTATGTACTTGTTCGTTGCTAGGGCCCTTCCTGACGTTGGGTGTCGTCCAGGAATCTGGTCGGAATATATGTAGTTTTACTATTCTGGTTTGTGAAAACCGTGCGTAGATGTGTATATGGCAACGAATCGAGTTTTTTGACTCATTGGGCTCCTGTGTCAAGTTGTGACAGTGTACGGCTCCTTGACAGATGGCCCCTGAAGACCCACGAGACAGGAGCGCGGGGTGAAGAGAGGACGTAACGATCATTCCGCTTTTGTTTTTTGGACTAGTTATTCAATAGGTGTCTTAGGAAGTACCTTGACTGGATCCTTCACTTGATCGGGTATGCTGGACAGGGGGCAATTGAGTCATGTTTATACCATATCTATACATAAAACGAGAAGAAAACAGAAGGCCCTTGGGTGAGAGCGTCGTCGTGGGTCCAGCGGAACACCCGATAATATCAACGTGAATGTCCTTGAAGCCGTTTTCCAACAGCATCTGCTCGATAGCATAGGCACCGTTGCAGACCTTCTGGGACAATTCCAGATTCTTCCCCCAGTAACCTGCATCCAGACACGAGGCTGCGGGTCACCCACTCCTAAGCCATAGCGTATGAACGTGATGAGTTCAATATGCACTTCCACCCCTCAATTCAATCATGGGCCTGAAAAAGTTATCCTTCTCCTTCCGGAATTGATCGTTCCAGAAGTTCGTCAATGGCCTGTTTCCCGCGTAGAAGTCGGGTCCCACGGGGTCTTCTCAAGGTCGGTGCGGTAAACGAGGCGGTGGTCCTTCATGTGCCGTTGATCCAAGCGGAGTCACGAAGTCATTCTCAGGGGGCTCAGAGCACCGGTCGGTTGTCGGTTGTACTTGCCAGGGCCACTCTCGACGTTGCTTCCTGGTTGAAACATGATGCAGTTAAGCTTGTGACTGAAGAAGAGAAGGAGCGTGCGACTGTTTCACCGACTCTCCGGTGCATCCCAATGTTGTACAATATTTCATCGCAATCCTTGGCAATCGATGAGACACAGAACTATTTTCTCGGCACGGAAGCTGACATCAAGCTGGCCAGTTCAATATTCGCGCCATTTTTGTCTCCGTCTAACGGACAGGTATGTACTTGTTCATTGATAGGGCTTGACGTTATCGTTCTGGTATATGATGTTTATTTTTTCTTTTTTTGGCTCAACATAAGTTGTGACAGTGACGATTTACGGTTCCTTGACATGTCCGAGTCATTCTGCCATCAGCTTATAGACGATCCCATCTGAAGTCAGAAACTGAACAATATGGTTACAAGTCGCCGTGTTACAACCGCTGCCAAGGGAAAACGGATTCCTGGGGCTTGTGACATATGTAAGAGGAAAAAAAGTGAGCGGCTCAAGGGGAGAAGATTATAGTCTTGCTCACCTTCTCACACAGTCAAATGTCAGTAATTCATGTTGGAACGAGGCGGATACGCCGGATACTGAAGGTAAATATGCCCAGGTGACAGCGGCGAGAGGATGGGAAAATCTTGCACTAACTGTGAGACAGCTAGCCTTGATTGTACTCACAAGGAGACGACAAAGGTACGCTTGCAATTCTGCCAGTTACTGTGATAGAGTAACGAGTTTACGATAGGCCTTGGGGCCCGCTAAAAGGTTCGTCCTTCTATCGGATAAGAATAATCCAGTCATTTATTTACTCTGGGGTTAGTTATGTTGCAAATCTGGAGATGCGACTCGAGAAGATGGAAAAGGTGTTGAACAGAGTATGTGCTTCTTCCGCGTTATCAAAGATCAAACTGTGAACCAATATTAGCTTTTGCCTGGGGTGGATTTAAACGCAGAATTGGATCATTTGGCCGACATGCCAGAATGTCACAGTAGCCCTTCGTTTGCCTCTTCAGAATCTCCTGAGCCCTCCGGAGCGCAAGTTGTGAGGCACGATAACGAGGATTGCGTTGATAATGGATTGATGCTCAAGCTTCAAAGGTTGGATCTGACACAGCCAGAACCAAGGTTCTTTGGTGGATCCAGGTCAGTGTTGTCTGATGCGGAGCTCGCAAGCTTCTCATACTTTGTCTTCAAAAGCGGATTTCGACTTATTCAGACTGCCCTTGATTTCAAAAGCCAGTATATGAACAACAGGCAGTTTGTCGGTGACCACAAAATTACCAGTATCTTCAACCCTTGTAGACGACGGGAGTTTTGGGTTACTCTCCCCGTTAGTCTCTTGCTCTTCACAAAATCATATTCTCATCGTCTTTCTGCAGTGGCAGAGGGGGAAATTGGATGAAGAGCTTAACCTAGACGCATCGAAGCTTACGTTTCCCGATGACGATCTCCTTGTGTCCCTTGTCGACTTCTACTTCAAGGAAGTGAATATATTATTTCCCCTTTTACATCGTCCAACATTCGAACGACAAATTGCAGAACGTCTACACATGAGAGATGCCATGTTTGGGAATGTTGTACTCCTCGTTTGCGCACTTGGGTCAAAGTATTCCGATGACCCACGCAACTACATGGACAGCTCAGACACAAGAAGTTCTGGGCACAAGTGGTACACGCAAGTTGATACTTGTCGAAAAGCATATATCACCAAGTCTTCACTGCATGAACTGCAGATGATTGCGGTACGTTCTCCAACCTGGCACTGTCTTGTTCTCACAGTTAAAAGCTCTTGGTTCTTTTCGGCAAATCAACTGGGAGATCTCACGGATCATGGGTACATGTTGGGTTGGGTCTGAAGTTGGCGCAAGAGATGGGTGTGCATCGCCGTAGACTCGGAAAGGATGGACATATTACTGCAGAAGACGAGCTTTGGAAGCGTGCTTTCTGGTAACTATTCACCTCAACGATAACGCATGTCTTACACTGTGCTTTGGCCAGGGTTCTATTGGTTCATGATCGACTGATAAGCGCTGGCTTTGGGAGACCCTGCACTATTCACGAAGAAGAGTGAGTTTTGTACATCTGCCCGTTGGATTACTTCCAATGTTCTGTGTCGCAGCTACGATCTGGATTATCCTGTGGAATGTGACGATGAATACTGGGATCTTCCCGATTCTTCAAAATCTTTCCAGCAGCCGCCGGATAAACCCTCGATTATTTCATATTTTAATTGTTTCCTTCGTTTGATAGAAATGATGGGTAACATTGTGCGCCTTCTGGTACGTTTGCTTTTTGAAAAATGAAGATCGTAAAATCAAACCGTAGTAGTATACAAACAGGAAACCAACGTCCATATTAGGGTTGGATTCTGAGGGGGAGGCGATAGCACACTTTGATTCTGCCTTGAATCAGTGGATAGATGGCGTACCTGATCATTGTAAGTGAAAGCAACTATGCCCGAATCTGACGGTAATCATCCTATATGCAGTGAGATGGAGTTCGAACCGCCAGGATAGTACATTTTTCAGGCAATCCGGCGCTTTATACCTTTCTTATTATGGCGTGCAAATTTATATACATCGACCATTCATTCCATCCCTCAACAATCCGTCCCCTACTGGATTTCCATCGTTGGCGATTTGCACAAATGCGGCTCGATCGAGCTGTTACATATTCGATGCTTTCAATCAGTCGAATATTTTACCATCGCCTTTTGTCCAGGTAAGTTTTATACGACACCTCTTCTTCGTCCGTCAACACATATGCCATAGTCATGGGCGAGCTATGCAGCACTTGTTCTGTTGGTCAATGTCTGGAATAGCAAACGTTCCGGGTTGGAACACAACCATCGAAGAGAGTTGAGCCTTATCCAGAAGGTCTTGGATATGTTAGATATCTGCGAACAACGGTGGAGTGCTGCAGGCCGCATCAAGTTAGTCGGTTTCTGCGATTTTTAACATGTGTTAACTATTATACAATAGGGACATTATTGCGGAATTAGCTTTGTTCAGCGATGTCGTTATCGGCACGAGTGGAGTAGACGACACTCCGTCACCAAACGCATCGAATAGCGCGGCATACCCAGACGTAAACGGGACGACGGCATACCAAAGCGAATATGTTTTACAAGCTAATGTTACCGAGCCAGTGCCTGTCAACGGGGGCGCCAGGACCGCTATGGGAAGCGAATCGTATCCCGAGCCACTGCCGGTGTACAGCAACGAGCTTGGTCAGATACCTGTTTTTGGACAGTTTGGGTCTGTAGGGGCAGTAGGGGCACCGTTGAACGGACAACTACCGGCGGGTGATCTACCCAACCACAGCGATAGACTGTTTACGCAGCCGACAAATACATTCTATGGAAACGCTGGATCCACGTATCAGGCGTCGGTATCATCTGGGATAAACGAATTCAGGGAGTTTGGTGCTCAGAGCTCGGGAGTATGGCCTCAAGGTGAACAGAAGATGATGGGCATGGATGACGTGGATATGTGGCTCGCCTCCACAAATGTATTTCAGTAAGTGAACTCTCGAGGTGAGGTGACTGAGAATAATGCTTATTATTATTTTTCGTAGATGGGAAAATATTTTTATGAGTGTTGATCAGCAGGAGAATGTGATAGAGAATGGGTACAGAGGATCTTGACGTGTGTAATTTTTGCCATGTGTTTATGAACATTTATGCATTATGAGTGATACTGTATCAATCTAAACTTTTTTGCCGCCTAGTGCACATAAAACTGGCAGGGTGAATATTTCTTCTAAACCATCTGAAGAGTATTTCTTTTCCTCGACTCCACGACGCATCTGCATCCGTATTGAATTACGTGCATGAGAACTTCAATTTGTTCACTATGACGAAATGGTGGTCCATATCGGGACCCTGGCCCGATTGGCACTTCCATTTGTTGTCCTCATCTCATTCACATTATCATCACGTAACAGAGCACCACGACGACGATGACCGCGACTACGAAACTGATATACGGTACGGCCTGGAAGAAGGAGCGCACGACGGCGCTGGTTGTCCAGGCTGTCCTGCACGGCTTTCGAGCGATCGACACCGCTTGTCAGCCAAAGCATTACAGGTACGAGGCCCACATGTAAAAAAAAAAAAGTACCCTCAGCATCTCAACAAACGCTATTAGGGAAGACCTGGTTGGCGAAGCCCTCTCCATTCTCTACGACAAGCACGGATTTAAACGTGAAGACTTGTTCATCCAAACCAAGTAAAACCGTCGCTCCAACTCCAACCTAGACCTTCTCATCACTGACCGATACCTTAGATACACGCCAATATCCGGCCAAGACACTTCCAAACCACTTCCATACGACCCCCAAACCCCCATCGAGGCCCAAATCCAAGCTTCGCTTTCCACCTCTCTCTGCAACCTCCGCACGACCTACATCGACAGCTACCTCCTCCACTCCCCCTTGCCCACGCTTCCCGAAACGCTCGAAGCATGGCACACCCTGATCCAACTCCAATCTACCGGTCAAGTCCGGCGCATAGGGATAAGCAACGCCTATGACACCCGGTTACTCGCACGTCTGAGCAAGGAACAAGCAAAACCCGATGTGGTGCAAAATAGGTGGTATCAAGGGAATGGATGGGATCGAGGCGTGGTGATGTTTTGTAGAGAGATGGGAGTGGAGTATCAGAGCTTTTGGACGTTGACGGGGTCGCCCGAGTTGATTGAACATCCGGTTGTGAGACAGTTGGTGGAGAGGCAGGCGGGAAAGCTGACGCCTGAACAAATTGTGTATGCGTTTGCGTTGGGAGAGGGGGTGAGGCCTATTTCGGGTACGACGAGTGAGAAGCATATGGATGACGATGTACATGTGGCAGAGATCACGTTGGAAGAAGAAGAAGAGCTTGTAAAGGAATTGAGGGCGTTTGTCTGGGGCCCGTAATCAACTGTTCAATAATGTACAGCGTCAGGTGCGAACTGCCAGCGGCGAATGTACCTTGTGACCCGGACGGGGCAGTCAATGGACCAGTGCATCTCTTTGCAGTAATGACAGGAATGTCGAGGCGCTATATGCTCTCGCTTCGTACAGTCGTTGAGGTGGTGGTCTCCGCCGCAAGCATAGCACTTTATATTTTGCGGGTCGTGCTTTTTCTTATCCAATTTGTGTTTTATCAACATTTCAACGAACAGTCGTCTCCTCTCCCTACGCCCAGTTTCGCGTCCGGGAAGGAGAACCTGTCTTTTCCATATGCGTTCCATAGTGAACCAAGAAAGGCGAAAGTTGGTTGGGTGGACGTGCCTACCGAGGGCGGTGAGATGGGATGCAAATTCAGTGGAATAGATGTCTTCAACGAGGATGGCCAGGCGCACGTCCCGAAGGGTTATACCTGGGATTGTAGTCGGAGAAGGGAGGATTAATGCGGGTGGTTCGGAAGCTTGTTGCACTGTCTCCTCGACCCAAGTCGGACGCTTCGCGGAATCCGTTTGGGTGGCCACAGTAACCGTGAACGGGCTCGCGTTCTCAACATGTACGGATGGATGGTGCTGTTGGACGATTATTCAATGCTACGTGGGATATCACAGCGTTGTGCACTCACGTTTTCTGCCGTTGCTGCCTCTGCAATCTTGAGAAAAAACGAAGTAGCGGATTCGTAATCCTCGAACCGATACCTTGCAGAGAGGAGCATTGTATATCGAGGTTTTTCATGCTCTGTTTTGGGTTTCCACAATTTGAGACTTTGACCCCAACCTCGCGTATAGAGTGGATAAACATAGCTAAGGACGTCGTACTCGGTTAGCCAAGGGGTCGGGTAGCCTTTGAGGGGAGAAGGTAATGGGGGGATGGGTTCTTCTTGCGGGAAATCTCTCAACGCGTTCGGTTTTGGACCTGAAAAATCACCAGGCTTGGGCTTGTGCTCTGTCACGTCCAAGGCGGAAAGCCTGGATACCATACCCGCCATTTGCTCGAGAAGCGACCATTTGTGCGAGACGAACCTGGCAAGCTGAGGCTTGATCAATTTGACCGTGCAGTGAAAAAGCATACAGCGGTAAATAAACTAAATTAGCGTTTTTGGTATCCCATTCGTTCCCAATAAAGATTCAGTTTCTTCTAACTTCCTGGGCCCGTCTCCTACTTTCGTGTGTATCAACCCTTTTACAGCACCCACTTCAAACCTCTTTGCCACATTTTCATTGAATCCTTCAACCAACTTGCCTTGAGCCAGCGGTTGGATGCCAAACACGTCTTTGAACGCGTTTGGAGTCTGTGGGAAATAATATTGAATCAGCTCAACGATTTCTTTCATGTGAGCAGCAGGAGCGTAGATGACCGCGTTGGGTCCTGCGTCATAGGTGTAAGCGGCCTTGTACCCACCACCCGCGGCGTGGGAGACGCGGTTATATTCGACGATGAGGGATATAATGGCCCGGGAGACGTCGTTCATGTAAAAGATGGGGGGCTCAGTGTCGAGGGCAACTGCGTGGAACTGATTTGAATCTGTCATGGTGATCTTGGCAAAGGTATTGAAATCGCAATCTTTGATGGCCTTGGTGATGTCTTGCATTCGCTGGGGAACGACGTGTGCGATGCGGTGTTGGAGGAGAGGGGAGGTTTCGACGGTGCGTTGCATGCCGCTAGTGGATGATGTTCCCTTTTTATCATCGGATACGACGCAGATGAGGGCGTGCATATCAGGCCAGTGCGACTCTGGCGCGATCTGGACGGCAAGCGAGTCAGAGCCATCGGGGTTGTTTCCCATCTGCCAGGCGACGTATCCTCCGTAAAGGGAGCGACATGCCGAACCAGATCCCTGGCGCGCGATGAGGGAGAGAGTCGAGGGCGATACAGGTAGTTCGTAGAGATGCGCCAAGGAGGCAACGAGGGCAGCGAACCCGGACGCGGAAGAAGCAAGGCCTGCGGCGGTGGGGAAGTTGTTGTAGGACGCGATGTGGACGTGCCAGGCGGACAATTGAACGGCGCTAGGGTCCTTGTCCTCGACGTGAAGCTTGCGCAGGCGTTTCATCTCGAAAATGCAAGTCGCCGTGCGCCCACCTGCTTTGATTTCTTCTTCCTTACCGTTGAGCCATAATCTGTCACTTTCAAACAAATTGTCTGCACGGGATGTGGTGGTGGACCGTAGATGATCCTGGCTGAGGGTGACCGAGAGAGACGAGTTGGTGGGCAAGATTAACTTGGTGTCGCGCTTACCCCAGTACCTGCATCGGTGTCAGCGAATATTTTACGGCTTATGGGCAGCGTACGTACTTGATGCAAGCGATATTGACGGGAGCCGAGGCTGTGGCCTGGTAGATGGTCATAATACAAAAGCAAGATCCGTTTAATACTTTGATTAGATTGCAAATGAAGCATGTGTGTGTGCAGCCGACCAAGCTTACTTCCGCGCCTCATCCTGCAGGCACTCGCAGCCGCTGCACCATACCAGACGATGGGCAATACCTCGCCGTCGCCGTGTACAACGATGAGGGCGGTGGGTCACGTGCCCTGGATGGACGAGAAGATTCCCACGGGTTTGGCCCGCTTTCCGCTTTGTTACAGACAACGACGAGCGCAGCGCGATTGACAGCGAGCTCAACGCCTTCGACACCGTAGCGCATAGCGACAACGAGTAGAAGCACACTGGGCGCTCAGACTCACCCAGGTTCCCTCTTCTCCGGCGCTGCCAGCTCTGCGATTAAGGCGTCGTAGCGATTGGGATGTATTATCCACAGCAGTCACCAGGCATCGCTCACAAGCTCGCCGCTCATCACGACCAATCAGCTTGGCCTCGCCAGCATTCGCTTGTACCTTCCGCTCAACCCCCAGTCGCTCCCCCACCTCCATCTCCCGGCTATGCGCTATACACCAATGGCTCTGTCGCCCTTCAGCATCACCCAGTTCACCACCCCCACCCACTCACAGTACACCCACCTATTCAACATCACCACCAGAATTCTCTTTCTCACTATCCCTCACCCCCTAATGGCCATTCCCATCAACAGCATCACCTCTCCTCCGGCTCTCCGGCAAGCGTAGGAAACCAGATCATTTCCTCTCATTGGCAGCAGCAGCTTCTCAAGTGTGATGTACGTCTCTGGTTTCGTTTTATTTTTTTCCCGCTAATCTGACTCATACTCCTTTTCAGATTGTCCGCTCCTCACGATCGCCGCACCACCGCGCCAGAGCGAGCGCAATGGCCTCCAGGGGTTTCTTCAAGTCCGCCATACCGATCACAAACCCGAACCTCGTCAAAGCTCCTGTCGATCCCAGTACCAACGGCACTAAAGACTCCCCATCCGTTACCTCTACGCCAGAAACACAAGAGACATCCCCGGGAGGCGGCAGCGCCGTCAACCATCCATCTTCCACAGTCGCACCGATCGCAGAGGCACCACGGCCAACAGCCAACAAACCTCCAGAGAGCACTTGGTCTTCCCTTGACATGGGTGGTGTCAATATCAAAAACCTACCTCCAAATTCCGGCCTATTCTCCTTCACCTTCCTCCTTAACCTCTACCTCAACCATAACGCTCTGTCTTCCATTCCCCCTGAAATTTCAAAGCTTCGGCATCTGGAGTTGCTAGACTTGTCGGGCAACAGCCTGACGTCTCTTCCACCAGAACTCGGGATGCTGACCCAGCTCAAAGAGCTTTACATGTTTGACAATCATCTAACAACATTACCGATGGAGCTGGGCAGCTTGCACCAGCTACAGACGATGGGGATCGAAGGCAATCCACTAGATGCACAACTCAAGGCTCTCGTGCAAAAGGATGGGACGGCGGCACTCGTAAGTTACCTAAGGGACTCTTGTCCTGTGCCTGCACCTCCTCCAAAACGAGCCTGGAAACATCTCTTATCTCCTCCCGATCGAGAAGCCCTCGCAACCGATCTCGGCACGGAGATATTCAGCGTCCTATGCTACAATATCCTCTGCGAGAAGTATGCAACAGAGAAACTGTACGGCTACACGCCATCATGGGCATTGTCATGGGATTACCGCAAGAAGCTCGTCCTATCCGAACTGATGACTTATGAAGCGGATTTCTTGTGCTTGCAAGAGGTGGATATAGGCCAGTACGAGGACTACTTTGTCAAGCACTTGTCGGCGCGGGGGTATGATGGGGTGTATTGGCCCAAGTCGAGGTACAAGACGATGAACGATGCAGATCGAAGGTTGGTCGATGGGTGTGCTACGTTTTACAAATCAGACAAGTGCGTGTCGTCTCTTTTCCGTCTCGGACCCGACTGACGCGGTACAGGTATCAACTGGTCGAGAAGCATCTCATCGAGTTTAGTGCAGTCGCGATGCAGAGACAAGATTTCAAGAAGACGGACGACATGTTCAATCGGGTATTGGGCAAGGACCATATTGCCGTCGTCTGTCTCTTTGAGGACAAGGCATCGGGCTCGCGGCTAATCGTTGCCAACGCGCACATCCACTGGGACCCTGCATTTCGCGACGTCAAACTTGTACAAGTCGCACTGCTCGTCGATGAGATTGAGAAGATTGCAAATAACTTTGCAAAGCTGCCTCCAAGGCTGAATTTGTCCATCCCAACAATGTCATCGACAATGGTCTCCTCAGCTGGCTCAACATCGGACGAAGAGGGACAGAGTTTCGGAGGTTCTTCCACAGCGACAACAGCGGACGGGACGAACACAGATCCGACTACGGCCGCTTCCTCGCCTACCTCTTCTATGGCTAATGGCGTGCCCAAGCGTCGACCACAGCCTATTTACTCGGACGGGACTAAAATTCCAATCATCGTCTGTGGAGACTTCAACTCGGTTCCATCCTCAGGCGTGTACGAGTTCCTTGCGACGGGTGCTTTGGCGCCGAACCACCCAGATTTCCTGTCACATACGTATGGGCGGTATACGTCAGAAGGTCTACGGCACCGACTGAATCTGAAGAGCGCATACGCGGTACCTGGCGCAGGTGGGGAGAACCTCCTAACAAATTACACACCCAGCTTCCAGGGTATGCTTGATTACGTGTGGTATACGGGTGCCACCGTAGGCGTCAACGCTGTCCTTGGCGAGGTGGACCGGGGTTACCTGGAGAAGGTGGTCGGATTCCCAAATGCTCATTTCCCATCAGAGTGAGTGGTCCTTTTTTCCTGCGCAGAGTAGTGTGCTGAGATGATCACAGCCACGTGTGTATCATGTCCGAGTTTAGAGTCAAGCCGCAGCGAATGGATTTGCAACGTCCGTTGCTGCCGTCAACATCAATGCCACCCTCGATGCTTTCACCCGCGCTCACCTCATCATCTCCATCATGAATGTATATAATAATACAGCGCTCATCAAGGTGCTATTGTGTTTTTGTATCTTTCTCTTTTAACTTTCTTACTTTTTTTCTTTATTCTCCACGTTGCTTCGCGCCATGGTGTTCTGACACTTTTCTCCCTTTTCCTCTTCCGTTCCGATTGTGTTGTCAATGGCACTGTCTGGGTATACATCGTCGGCCATTCCTTTCACTCTCCTCTTCGTCTATCCTCTTCTATCTGTCCTGTCTGCCTAGTTACCGCTGTATCCCCCCTCACCT
This sequence comes from Amanita rubescens, assembly GCA_015039365.1. Taxonomy (NCBI): domain Eukaryota; kingdom Fungi; phylum Basidiomycota; class Agaricomycetes; order Agaricales; family Amanitaceae; genus Amanita; species Amanita rubescens. The sequence continues at coordinate 27,586 of WION01000145.1, forward strand.
TGTATACGCGTACATCACTGCCAATACATACAATGATATATACTTGCACAAGCTCGCATATTTTTTCATTCTTTCTTGTCTTACGCAATTACTAGTGTTCATTAACTGGCATGCATTACTTGTATTTGGCTTCAGACACATACACACAATACTCGAGGAATCCCGTCGTCGTCCAGTCATCTCAGCAACAGTCGCCGCGACCGCACATAGGTTCTTCTCTCTTTTTTCCGCAAATCACAATCAAGGTCGTTCACATGGTCGCTTGTATACGTAGGGAATTTTTTTTTTCCTTCTTTCTCTGGCATTTTTTTTGAATCCGAGTAAGTAGTACAATAACCCATATCTTACGAGTCGATGGACATGTTACGCTTTGCGTGCGTACTGTACATATGGTATATATAAATATAGGCACTCTGGCAAAATGTATACTGTTGTTTGTTTCATATACTCTCTGATTGCGGGATGAATCTTGCGCGCGCGGGAGGACAAGGCGGAGCGCGTTTGGGGTTAACCAATTCATACTCCCGTAAGGACATGGAAATATCAATAGTTGAGGGGCCAGGACGTGATACTCTGTTTACCATGTTGGAGGCGAAGCGTTTGCACTACGAGCCATGTGAGACATTGCAGGTAACAATTAGCACCAAGAACATATACATGCTCCTTGCCCAAGTACCTCGTACCCGACATCGGTGCCCAGTGAAAACCTCGCATTTAGGGCCAAGACAGCTGTAAATAGATCATCTATTTTTGTGTCGAGTCTAATCTATTTTTAACGTTGACGACATTGGGAGTGGTTGTACTACGCAGTCTACTTTCCACCTTTCCCTCGCTACAGTTACTCGCCACTCGCCCGTCTATCACCTTCGCTTAGGTTGCCTTCGCATTGTTTGGAATTCAGTTAGGTACCTACTGTAGAATCTCGCTCATATGCCCATCATCTATCGTTTTCAGATCACCACTTTCTCCCTACAGCTTTCAGCATATTAGTTCACTCTCACGCAATTGATCTTGAAGAAAGATAACAAGGGGATGGAGGAAACGTACAGAAATCCAGGGAGTGGGAAAAAAAAAAGAAAATCAGAAGGAATTGGCATGTATTTTAATGAATTAATAGTGGTGGTTCAGAATGACGTTCCATCATACACCATACTCAGCACTTCCTGGGTCAACTTGTCTACGAATAGCGGTGCCAAGTTGTGGCTGAGATATTCAATATTCAAGCGGTTACAGGTGAGAAAAACTCATACGAAAGTGAAAGTAGTTTCAATGTTCAAAACAATCATTAGATAACCAAGGTCACCATATTATACATGGAACACCTGAACAGATTTTATGCCCTAAAGTTAACCAGAGGGCTCAGCCATGTATCATAGTCTGCTTCGCTGTTACGGTTCCCAGTCACTCGCAAGGCCCTCAGCAGGAATTTATAGGAACCGTTTGCGATTGTTGTACCATTGGCGAATGCAGGGGCCTGCAATGTAAATGTGTCGTACCCATTGTCCTGAGGATCCTGCCCGATTCTTAGTTGTTGGAGCCCGCTAGAATCTTCTCAACTTACCGCGTTATTTCGAGTGAGATAGTCGAACTTGGTAATAGCGCCGATAATCGGCACTTTTCCTCCCAGTTTGACGTCGGGATTTACCAGGTCGATTCGAAGCAAAGGAGTCCCAAAGACTAAGCTGTAAGCGGCCCTGGTCACTCTAGAGCACTACAATTATTCATTGCGGCACCCACCGGAAGATCATTTTCGGAACATCGCCGTGAGTAAAAGTATAGTTCGCAGGCCCCGTTTGTAGTTGGCCGCTGGAATTTAGAATTCCAGGCAGCCGAAAGCCAAAGAACGCAGTTGTATTGTCAAGGACTGTCCTGTCAATAAGAGACGCCGCGAGACCAATGTACGACACGTGCAGCTTTTCAGCACCACCTTCGATCTGGATAAAACCGGAATACACTGGGAATGTTGAAGGGTTAATCCCATGGGGCGGACTGACGGTCACGTCAAACTTCGTGGTGCTGCCTGGATTCAGCTTGAAACTTGACTTCGAAAACTTGACAGTTGCATATTGATTCCTGAGTGGTACCGGTCCAATGTTTGATTGGATGGAATTCTAAACTACATCAAAAGAGTTCCGAGGTACAGAACGAATGCTTGCTCTTACCGATTGAACTGTAATAGCAGTACCGGCTGGTAAATGTTTTACTTTATATGTTTCAATAGAGCGACCAGTGTTCGTCACGGTAATCGTATGCCTACTACTGCTCAGCCTATGGATGAATAAGTTATTTATAAATGTTTTACCGACCTTCCTTGAAAATGAGCAGTGTCGTTCAGAATGAGCTCGCCGGGCGTTACGACGGTTGTGTAACGAAGAGCGTTATGGACCTGGATCAGGCCAGCCCCTTGTTGTGCTGCCGTCTGAAGCGAGTTACTCGCGACATTGCTCGATGGAATAACCTTTGCAGTCGTCTCGAATAGAGAACGCGCAGAACGCGCGACAGTGGCATGTCGCCCTTTTACCTGAAGTAGTAGGGCGGCGCTACCAGCAACGAACGGCGTGGCCATCGACGTGCCAGATAATACGCCAAACGAGCCAAGCGGAACGGGTAAGGTCGACAAGATGTTTCCACCTGGAGCAGTAACGGCTGGTTTGAAAAAGAAGTCGTCGGAAGGCCCGTACCTACAGAATGGTTTTGTATATGGTGCGTAACAATGGTACCGCTACTCACGAAGAAAACGTTGACACGAGGCCACCAGTCGGGTTCGGGAAATTAACAGAAGCGCCAGTTTGAGGGAATGTTATTGTGATATGCGCGCCAGCCGCGAACTGTTTAACTAGCTATCGAAAATGAGTTGGCTGAGCAAATTTCGTTGAAGGTTGGAATACTTACGAACTCGCCGTTGGAGGCTTGAATCATCGCTGCCGTATAGTTGCCTGCTGAAATGTACGAGAATCCTTTGCCGTTGCTGCAATAGGTAATGAATTAGCGTTACAAGTAATTCTGGACCAATCTCACTCGTATATCAGTGCGACTTGCCCCCCCTTAGCTGCCACATTCACCAACTTTTGTACCTGTATTCGTTCTTAGTATCTGCAAGTCTTGTACAACCCCCAAGACTCACAAATGTGCACGTTCCTCTCCGAATGATAACCAGACGTGAAGATAAATCGGGTGTACTAGCAGGTAACGGGTCGCACGCATCATCGGATATAGTTGTGTCATTGGATGTGGCATAGATAGGAAAGGCGCCCTTGACAGGCAAGGGGAACAGAGATGAATAGACAATAGGGGTATGCTTCACGCCACCGATGGTGGCCTGCTGTACGCGAATAACTGTGCTGTAAGAATTCGACGTTAGCTCACCAACCAAAGTCGAATCGAACAGAACGAACTTGTCAGCACTCGCGATTGACATGACGTTAATGCCGTCACCGGGAGCAGAAGTATACCAAGCACCAGATGAGCCCTGACATATAAGTAAGCAAGTTGTCATGACTACGGTCCAGTGAAGCCAACGCACATCGTTACCAGCAGCAATTGTAACCACCTTTCCTAGGCCTGCTATCCTACTCGCAACAACTGCACTTGACGATTCCGTCCAGCCATCTGCGCCTCCGAGAGATAAGGTCAAAATGTCATTTCCCTCTTTATAACCTCGCAAGAGAGCATCTATAATTACTGCATATAAAATTTATCACCTTGGAGCATAAGTGGAGTAGGAAAAGGACACTGACTGTCGTCTGTCACGAATCCCGAACACCCAAAGACTCGATAGGCCATAAGCTCGGCGTCATAGGCAACACCGCTAATGTTCCATGCATTGTTTGGATTTGCGCCAATAATTCCCTGCGTTTCCGTCATTGTAGAGAGCCCACGCGTTGTGAAATAAATTGCCTCACAGCAACATGTGTTCCATGCCCTGACAACATGATTAGTTTTCTACCAGGACGAAAGTGTGAAATGCCTCACCATTGCACTGATCTAAAGGGTGCGGTCCCGGCTGAGGGGTATTTGAGCCTGTTATAGCCGTAAGCAAAGAGAGAGAGGGCTCGGCGGTGTTCCAACCATTATATGCATTCCCGACAAAGTCATATCCTCCAATCACCTTGTGGCCAGGACCAAAGCCACCTCCAAGCAAAGGATGCGTGTAGTCAATCCCTACAAACGACGTAAGCGTCGAGAGTTACACATTTTAACATTGATATTCACCAGTATCGATTCTTCAATGAATGCATGGTTAATGGATTGTGGGTTAAATTTGGTAAAGAGGCTCACATTCCGATTTTTATCCCCTTTCCCGTGACCCCCTCTGCATGAAGTTTGTTCACTCCCTAGGACAACATTGAGTCGAGTATCACCTCGATGACGTGAAGACGAACAGTCATAACATGAGTACTTTGCCCGTCGTAAGGCTGTTTCGCGACATCAGCATCACCGATTGCTCGCATATTAATGGGGCTTGGTGAAATAATTCAGCCACTGCAACACACGGCGACAGAGTCCCAGCATACTTAAGGGTTTGTAACAGCTTAACGGGCCTGACGGCAACGACACCTGGTGTATTAGCGACTGTCGAGACATCCTGCGAGGCATAAGGATCAATTTCCTTTTTATTAAAAAGGTCATACTTCGTGATCCTGCGATAGGTTAGCAGACGGGCGGAAACTAAAATACAATAGACTAACGTTCAGTGTGACAGCAACCCCAAGGAATACACCGTCAGCCTCATATTCCCTATCAACCCGAAACGGAACATTTTGCTCTCTCAAAGAAGTATAGAGAAGCTCATGCGACTAGAACGCTACTCAGAGGAACTCCTTGAATCTGGTTAATGCACATACCCGGTGGTTCTCTAGGCTAAGTTCATTGGAAGTCGGAGAAAGCTCGACAATGAACCGATTTTGATCGGCAGGAAGTTTTGCTGACGCTATGCCAGCAAGCAGAAGTAAGATGTTTAGAAACTTCATGGTCAACGAGGAAAAATAGGAAAAATAAATTCACCCACCACAAATTTATATATCGTTCAAGTTCATTGTAAATAGGGGGAGAGTTAGGGGCTAGAAATGCGTAACGGAATGATTTCTCGTCTCGATCTATGCCCCTTACGGACCCTTTTCTAGCTCGAAAGGAGCTCGCATCGTCGTCAAGAGCTGACATCTGATTACAAGCGCTTCTTTGTGCTCAAATTCCTTGTCAATAAACGCGTTAAAATCAGTGTAATTGTGGCGGTAGGTGGAAAACACACCAAGTTATAGTATGGTTGTGATGATTGACGCTCCTCCCAAAAGGGGAGCATCATGACATGTCACGTATTGTGACTTCCGTACCAAGACCGCCGATCAATACTAGCGGATGCGTGTGCTATTTTATCGAACCATCGGTAACATTCACATATCCCAAGCGCTCTAGTACCAAATTGCCACCATTACGGCGGAAGGGATCAAGATTTCGGAATCACGACAACTTGAAACGTCGTGGGGATTTGCAGAGAGTCTTATGGTGCACAGACCCAATGATCATTTCCAGGCGAAACAGTGTACCTTCATCGAAATTCCGATTGCATTCACGATCAGGATGTGGAAAGGGCCCAATTCAGGGGAGGTCGTGCTAGCTCATCATGGCATCACACTCCCAACGCGAATGGTGGAGTTTGCCACGCTCCGACGCATCCCCAATGCTAAACACTTGACTTGGGCTGTTGAACATTCACTAATCGAATCAGAGAATGGCCAATCTCGGGCGAAGTTTCTACTCTGGTAGCAATTGATTCTATGTACCCGACCCCTCCGACTCAGCCCGTCGTCTTTCGCCACAAAGCTTCCCCCCTACCCTCTGGCTCGAACGTTGAATGTGGGGAGGCTTGTGAGTGATACGATTCCGCGCAACTGGACAGTATCGCAGGGCGCTTTAGCTCGTTTTCGGAAGAACGAGATGACCTTCCGCATCTCATATACCACTTTGTTTTCCCTGGACTACCTTGTCTCCGTCACACAAGGGCATAACATGCGAGTAACAGTTTAGACGGAATGTATTAGGTTAAACGTCAGAGAAGGATATCTCGCATAGGAAGAATAAGAGTCTAGAGTTCTATATGGATCTAGCAAGCGCTTTCATCCCGAATCCTGATTTGCTTCAAGTTTTGTGCGTGCGACGGGAAAGCGGAGAACACCGGCGCCCACAAGTTGCTCGCCAATCCTCTCTTCTTCGTCCCTCCGTATTAGGCGAAGTCACAGAGTTGGGCGATGAATGGGGTGAGGGCGCGGTTGGACGGCCTGGATCCGGGAGCTTGAGGGTCTGTATTCTGCAGAAGCAATGGGTCAAGATGCGGAAAGGGCAACAAGACAATGTACAAAATAGAATCAGGATTAGGGGAGATCACATATTTCTTTCAGTCCCTGCTCAGCACTCAAAACATGGCCGTCCATCATCCTCTGTCCAAGGTCCTTGAGGGCTGGAGTCTGCCATCGTGCGGTGATTAAGAGTCGCCCAACTGCCCATATATCCACATCTGCACCATGATTATCTTTATATACCTTTGGTGAATGCGAAGCATGGTTCAAGTGTGGCATTGCTTTCGTTGGGGCAAAGGAAGCATCTTCCCAGTCGATCAGAAACCACTTGGAAGAGTCTTCACGGCTTTGCATGATATTGGGCCAACGGATATCGCGATGGAATACTGGCGGATCAGCGTGGGCTACCTGACTAGAGCATTAGTTAATGAAGTAGAAGGAAATCGAGACTACCCTGAGAGCTTCGAGGACGCACACTGCAGCATTTCGAACATCCAAGAGTGATTTAGGACCTTCGCTGATGCCTACTGGCTCCAGATCGACGAATGAACCATATTTACGGCGCAGAATTTCGGCTTTCTTAAGCCGGTCAACGTTAGGGACATCCTTCGAAACCAATGACGCGTAGATCTTCTGTAGATGTTCGACGCGCTCTTTGCCATCGGCCTCACCCCCTTCGCCATCGATCCCACCCCCTAATCCATACGTCTTCCGCACAAATTTTAAAAAAATGCAATCGACTTTCCACCCTCGCTGAGCCTGGAGTCAATGTACCAGATGACAATAGAAGAAAGGTGTTCACCGGGCCTGCAAAAACATATCTATATCTTTGCCTTCTCCGATAAGCTGCTGAAGCCACCGAAGAATGCCACACATCTTGATCATCCTTGAGGCATTCTTGATACGTTCACGTCGCCAAGAAAGATCAGCCGTTATTAGATCCACAACCTGAAGGCTTCCATCCTTTGATGGCAATATAGCTGCGAGGGTGACGCTGGCCCCATTGGCGTGATAACCTAGACCCCCAAAGAGGGAATGACTAAAAGCCTACTCAGGCACAAACGACTACTAACCGAGAACATAGGGGGCCGGGTCATAAGCCCATCGGGTCTTGTCTTTGAGTTCATTTTTAGCTTCGTTCCTGTTATCGGTCCCTTTCTTTTCTTCGCCTCGAAATACGCAGGAGTCGGCGAGTAGGAGACCAAAGTCAGGTCGCAACAGTCCATTGTCTGTACCCTGGTTGCTCATCCGAATACACCTAGCTTTCAAGCATAGTTCGAGGGTATTTCGGATGTTGTTATCCCAGAATCCATGAAATGAATCTTCAGTACCGCCCATGTCTGGATTCCGCATAATTACCGTCTTCAACTGATGTTCAGCCTCTGTGGCAATTTCATCTTCGCATTGCTTAAACAACAAGCCGAGGTCTTGGCCGTGGCATGCCTGGTCACGACCTCCACTGTACAAGTACTTCTTCCATTCGGCGTGCGATATGGGGATCTTCCAATCTGGATTAAGAGGCCTTTCAAGGTATCCGCTCAGATTCAAGAGATCCTGCTTGACCGGTGTTGCCCATAGATTAAATAATTTTTCCGATACGTCAACTATAGCGTGATTAGTACTTGGTTTGGGCTGTATCAGAAGAGGACTAACTAGGGTCATCGCGTTTTCTTTTCACTGCTGTCTGGAAACGAGTGTCAGTACAAGCAGATGATTTTGGCGACCAAGGGCACGAACGCAGTTCAAATCGTGGAGTTGGTAAAGTAAAAGGATTTTCGGGCGGAATCTCGTCAGCAACGCTCAACTGCGGATATTGACTCCCACTCACCAGCGACCGGGGCCTCCGAGCGAAGAACAAGATCCTGGATAAACAACTTGATGGCGGTAGACGGTTTGCAGGCTTGGCAAAATTGCTTCAGCTCTTCCTCAGTATTCATTGTAAATTCTTCGTTTTCTGCGTTCACGTATGAGACGGCGACCTGATTTAGGGGTATGCCATAGAGCCCGCTAATACGAGTGGCAAGAGCCTCCCATGTAGGACGTTCGGGGAATACTACACGTCGATTAATGCCGTTACGCTCGAATAGCTTGAACTCTGTCAAATCCATTGCTGAGACAATGCACACGTTATTCTGTGACCCCAACTGTCACTCTTGCTCTCACTTACGTAGCGGGAATGCTGCCAATCTCGCAGTTCATCGCATCTTCGGAGAAAGAGAACTTAACATATTCGATCGCAGGGAGTAGTCCTTACAGTAATCGATACGCTCCAGAGAACATCATTGTAGAAAACCCCGGTGACCCTACCAGTAGATGGAGCAGTGCTTATCAGGGTGCAGCCTATCAATGGATTCTTCTTCGCCTGGATTCCGTATCTGTCCTTCGTAAGTTACCTACGTTATTAGTAATATGCCAAACTTGAGAAATGCATGCAGAGTCGATCAGATTTGGAAAGGTGAGAACGAGGTCCAAAGATCGATACACTGCTGAGTTTTTGATGGTTATTACGAGTTTACGAAAGGTACGTATCACAGGTGGTTATAGCAGCGTCGCAATGTTGAAGATGGATTATGAACGAAAGCACATCCTTGCAATATGAAAGAATTCAAGATTTTTGTTGGCATGTCAGAAGATCATATGACAGAAGTCGTCCATTCTGGACTAAGGAACGACATTATCTCGGAGAGTTTCCCTGTCAGACATGTCAACAGGGCAGGAGTGTACTTTCCGACACGTTTCGTTAAGATTGTGCCATTCTCGTAGGCGCCCATCGAGTAAAAGGCTCAATGTAGATCCTTATGCTTCGGTCGTCCAGTGCTCATCAACAGAACTACCATGCATCAATATGGCATGTTGCCCTACAGGGGATCAAAGATACAGATGTTGTTGAACGCGTGAGACGAGCACATGAACAAGTAATTCCCTCGTGTTTTACTGCGCTTAACGTGCATTCTAACATATCCGCAGTATAGGGAGGCCGTCGTTCTCCGCCATCTTCTAAAGCATATACGTCAGAGACGTCTACTTACACCGTTTGATTTTATCTTGTCCCGATCTTTTATGACGCTGGAGCATCCCCTTGTCACACAGCTGCACACAAATGTCGTACTTCGAGGGAACTGGTCTCAAGCAGAGCAGCTTCTGGATAATTTTTCGTCCATTGGCTTATTCAGTCCCTATCTCCAATCGTGCCAGCCTTATGCAACTTTTAAGCCTCTTCGTGGTACCGACGCTGATGGCGATATTCCATGTCCTCGTGGGGGCCACGCAATGTGCATAGATCCCGGGAATGACCACGTCTATTTGCACGGTGGCTTCGATGGAGAAAAGTGCCTAGACGATTTCTGGGTTTACGACGTCAAGAAGGATAAGTGGAAAGTACTTAGTCTGGGAACTGCTCAAGAGCAGAATGCCCCTGGCCCTCGCTCATGTCACAAGATGGTGTTTGACACTAAAACTAATAGCATATATCTCCTCGGCAGACTAACTGATTCAGATCAGCTTAGAGCTAACGCAAGTCCACCAAGTGGTTCCGTTAGTAACGCAGGACCGTCGGCCACTACTCCTATACAGCCAATGAGATGGCAACATAGGCAGTTCGCCCATGTGTCAGTGGTGCCGTTGACTCCTCCAGTTCCTCCAGCACATGTTAGGACTAACGAAAGTCCTGGAAATTACTGCTCCGAGTTCTATCGATATCATACTCGAGGCGTAGATGGAGGCAAATGGGACTTCTTATCTTTCGACACAGCGGTAGGTACACAAAATGATTTCGAGTTTACGTCCAGCCATTGACAGATATCCACCAGTCGTCTGGCGGTCCCCCACTTGTTTTCGACCATCAAATGGTACTAGACAGTGAATCAAGAATGCTGTACGTATTCGGCGGCAGAATTGTCGATGGCGAGTGGGACACCGTGAAATGTGCCGGAATGTATTGCTATAACGTGCGGAAGAGTAAATGGACTTGTATAATGTATGGTTCCTGGTTTGTTCCATCGCAAGCTATCTCGAATCAACTTTTATCAGGCCGTCGTTGCCGTCTGCGAGTGCCCAACAAGGATCAATACCTCCTCGGTTTGGTACGTCGCACGAACTACTATCATAGACCTGCCACTCAACCTACTCACAAGGACACTCTATGCTACTCGACCCCAATACACGGATATTGTACATCTTCGCTGGGCAACGAGAAGGCACCATCCTCTCAGACATGCATGCCTATGATCTGAGAACGTACACCGCAACAGAGATTTTTTCCGATTCGGCTGCGATTGGAGGGCCGGGTCCGTCCTTCGCCCAAAGTGCAGTCATTGACCCAGATCTCAAAGAGATATACGTGTAGGTGCCTTCCATACGATACCTCGTCTTACAATCTAATGTGCCCGTTACTTTCTCCAGTATCTCTGGACTCGCTGGTAGAAATGGCGAGAAATCCTTTCTACAAGGAGAAATGACGTACTGGGTATACAGGTATGAAGTACAGCCCGGAAAATGGACCAAATCACTTTTGGAATCACCCCCCGGTTATTCTGTGAACGATTCTCCCTCATATGATACGCATACAAAACCAAAATCTCGGTATGCATGTCCGATGGTTTACAATCCTAAGATGAAGGCCATGTTCATCCACGGGGGAATTTCCGGAGTAGACGAAAGCATCCTAAGATGAAGGCCATGTTCATCCACGGGGGAATTTCCGGAGTAGACGAAAGCATCCTACCAGAAGCATCTTCACCACGGAACGAAAGGAGAAACAGTAGCGACGGCGGGGATGTGTCTGACGCTGAGAAGGAAAATCAACCGGATGTTGATCAACGGCAAGACGAGGTACGACTAAATGATCTATGGAAGATTGAATTCCACAGGTAGGGATGCTCCAATCACGTTTATTTTGTCTTTGTAACAAGTCTTAGGCCAGGGTCTGAAACGATCACCCGCAGAGCAAAATTCCTGATAAGAAGTCAGCAGTGAGTTGGCTCATTCGCGTTTCCGAAGACTGAGATTACAAATGCTTTTAGATATCGTGAAATGTGCGAAGAACAGCCAGCAGTCAAGGCCCTAACCTTCCTCCAAAATGAAGTTGCAAACGTTGTCAATCATTCAGACGCTAAGGAGTCGGATGAATTCCGATCTTTAATGAAGTGTCTACTTGCTCCCTCGGCAAATGTGGGGTTGAGCTCAAGGACTTCTTCAACCTCGACGCTTCGTGCAGGTTCAACAGTTGGCTATACTGATCCTCCTTTGGGCATGAAAAACGATTCAAAGAAATCCCACGACAACCACGATCGAGGCGCGCAAGTCACTGAATCACTGGATCATAGGCCTAGGGTCTTTGAGCTCAATGATGGAACAGAAGAAGACCACGACGACGACGATGCAGAACAAGAGAAGGAAGGTGAGAGTGAAGATGAAGACGACTGCGGCTGGACAAACGACATTTCCGAATTTGGTAAGAATGTTGAAGGGGAGGTCCCGGATGAAAATATGACGGAAGATACTGGAGTAACGTTGTTCGTAAATCCGGATGCATTACTGGACCACCCAGATGGAACAGAGTTTCGAAGTCGTGGTAAGAGAGCAGAAAATGTCATCGGAGGGCAAGACATTCCTTCAGGATTAAGATATCAGCAGAGAACCGGGGTGTTTGAAGCCCTGTTGGAGTATGTGGGGGAAGAAGATAAACAGCCCAGCGGTAGTTTGTTGGACTTGGTTAGCGAAAGAGGAGAAGGAGGCATGTTGACTGGTTTAGATATCACCGCTGCAGAACCGCTGTGGCCTTGATACTAGGAATATCATTTGCTCGTATTCTATCGTCTACATCCCCACCGTCATTCATCCAGATTTATGGCTTTGCCAAACTTGCCGTAGAGGGCGACCTTGAGTTCTTTCATCTGAGTCTCGCAATACTCAGCTGATTCTACGATTGATGCTAAGCGAGAGCCAATCTCTTGTTGATCTCTCTCGAGGCGTTCTTGTGCGCGAGAGAGCGGCATTTGAAGGAAAGTTTCGCCGATTTTGTACCTGGTAATCGTTGGTCACGAAAACCTGAAGGGAATATAAGACGCACAGTACAGATTCATCCTCATCCGCCAACTCCAGTTCCGTGGCAAGGTCATCCAGGGCCTCTTTCTCCTGCTGCACAAAAGTTGATAAATACCAAGAACCTGACGAACTGTTCCCTCACCTTCAGCTCCTCAAGTTTTCCCTCCAAACTGCGCAATCGCGTGTTCAGCTTTGAAAAGCTGTTTATTCTTTGTTGGTCCTCTGTGGCATCATCAGCAAGCTTGGTCTTGGGACTGGCGTGAGGCCGTACGTACTACTACGCACCCCATGTCACCTCTGCACCATCATTATTTTCATCTTCATGTTCGAGCTAGAAACAAATCTCAATTTATATGTTGTCATAGTCTGGTGGCATACCATACGCAGGTTGTTCATGGCTGATAATAGTGGCAAAGCGCACGCGATAATCAAGAAAGGGTTACATAATCTATAGCCGGTTACCCGATTTGACCTTTTCACAAGGACTGCGGTGTCCGTGTTCAACGGCAATATTCTCAACGTTCCTTTCAACGACCACTGTCATGCCCATGCTTTCCCTGAGTCGTCCAGTGATCACAAATTATACAAGGGCGCTCATGTCGCTACCCAAGCTGGACACGGCGAAGACATTGGTTTTCTGGTATATTCTATTCACGCGGGCACTGAAACTTCAACGTCATCTGCAAGCACGTGGCATTAGATCCTCTCTTCGAGATGTGTATCTGTGGGTATCCCAGGTGCGTAGTGATCTGGGTCCCCAGTTTTGACTTGCAAGTTCATAAATGTTGTAGCGTGTCATACGGCTAGTTCTCCGTATGCCTGGCGCACGCCAGAAGGTCGAGTCCCAAATGAACAAGGCAAAGCTTGACATCGAGGACCAGTTGGTGCCGAAGGGGCCCAACGTCGTTCGCCACTTAACGCTCCCCGAAAGCGGGAAATCACTAGAGTGGATTTTGGCAGAAATGGACAAGATGGACCATGAACATGATCAAAATGCCAACTGGCGCCTGGGGAAAATATCTGGAACCGTATATCGTACGCCTTGTATAGCATTATTCGGAGAAGTGTCTAACATACGGTATATAGACGGTGGCGACGATCTCGAAAACATCATTGTCAACGTTTACAAACGATATTTAGTTTCCAATCCGTTACATCCTGCCGTGTTTCCCGCGGTCCGTAAAATGGAAGCAGAGATAGTTGCAATGTGTCTTCAGTTGTACAATAATCCAAGCGGTGCGGGTATCATGACTTCGGGCGGTACTGAATCGATCATCATGGCCATTAAGACATACCGTGACTGGGCAAGAGAAGTCAAAGGAATTATGGAGCCAGAGATGTAAGCACTTCCATGAGCCAAATTCGCTGGAACTTACTAACCCCCGCGGTAGTATTATCCCTGATACGGCACATGCCGCGTTCGACAAAGGAGCATCATACCTCCGGGTTAAAGTGCACGTTATACCAGTCCATTACCTCACGCGACGTGTTGACATAAAAAGACTTAAGCGTGCCATGTGAGCATTTTCTTCATTGTGGCATAAAAAAAAGCGCATTTTGATCCCGGTTTAGAAACTCCAACACGATCTTGGTACGTTTTTAGGTGGAATCTATTCAAACTGTTTCATCCTTTGTCAAATTTAGCTGGTGGGATCCTGCATCAACTTCCCGGACGGTAATCAGGACGATATCACCGCACTGGCGCAGCTAGCGTTGAAATATAAAATCGGCCTTCATGTAGACTGCTGTCTGGGTAGTTTCATTGTACCCTACCTCGAGAAAGCAGGTTTGGCCGGTGGTGATCAGAGTGGGAGATATAAGCTTGATCCATTTGATTTCAGAGTAGAAGGTGTAACTAGTATCAGCTGCGATACTCACAAGGCAAGTCAGACACGACCAGGATGTAAAAACATTGGAACTGACACGTACGTCTAGTATGGCTTTGCACCCAAGGTATGACATTGCGTCAATTTCAACTATCATGTCATGACGGTCTCCTAGGGAACGTCTGTCATTATGTACCGCGACGCCGAGTTGAGGAAGTACCAGTACTATATCAATCCCAGTTGGACAGGTAAGAATCTTTTTTGGTTTATTCCTACCAATTCATGTGTCATTCCAGGCGGCGTCTACGCAAGTCCCAGTCTATCTGGATCTCGGTAATACCATTACAGGTCCCACGTAATCCATTCTGATCATGAAACCAAAGACCAGGTGCACTTATAGCAGGAACTTGGGCTGTAATGCAATACATGGGATCAACGTAACATGTCCCTTTTCGGCGCGAGAGAGAAAGATGCTAATGCTTTGTCGCAGTGGATATCTCGAATCCTGTCGGTCTATCGTCACCACCACTCGCAAGATCGCAGACGCCATTCGCACCGAAATGCCTGAAATATATGTACTTGGATCTCCGCCGGCTTCGGTCGTTGCATTCGCTTCAAAGCGTCCAGACGTCAACGTTTTAGAAGTGGGAGATGCGATGTCGAAACGGGGTTGGCATCTAAATGCCTTGGCCGGCCCGCCTGCTGTGCACATTGCTGTTACGGTATGTATGTTGACTGACTCCTAGTCCGAATATAGTACTGATCATTGCCGCGGTCCACCTTTGATCCGTTCACCTGTCTCGGCATCAAAATTCTTGTCCCGTTTTGATTCCGCTCCTGTCTCCTGTCTCTCCGACTGTGGAATGATAGAAAATGACGGTGGCAAATGTTGATGCCTTTATCGCGGATCTGAAAGACTCCGTGAGAGAAGCGATGATAGCACCCTCGGGCAAGGGTTTAATGGTATCGGTATACGGTAGGTTCCTTATCTTTGTACCAGCCATGACGATTAATTGAGGACTTGCATAGGTCTGGGAAATTCCAGTCCGGTGGGACCATCCATGGTCGGTGAGCTTGCAGCGGCGTTTTTGGATGCATTGTACAAGGCATAGGTGACTCGGTTCGCGCTCACCTTAGTCGCTGGATATCACGCGATTTTATCCATGTGATAGAATCAGCTTTTAGCAACGTTCTACACCGTTTTGCATGTAGTGTTCGTTGGTCAGCGCTAAGTGATGAAATTATATATGCCTCTCTCTCAACAATCCCCGTTTGACCTCTGCTCATTAAAGAGAGGATGAGGGTTCTAACCTGGCCGCTTCGGGCGTCGTGGATAACATACGTCCGATTAAAGTTGCTCTTATGCATAGCGTTACGTGGATTGCTGCATAATACTTACCTGAAGGTAATGAGGGCCATATGCAGACACCGCAGATAAGACAGGACAAGCAAAAAGCTGTATCAGGTCGCCACGACGATGTGCTCGAGTGAAACGTGTGAGGTTAGAAAATTGCACCAGCACCTTTTGTAAACCACCACAGCAATTGACTAATGGAGCGATAAATTTAAGATTGCAATGTTGATTAAAACTTAAAAGGGGCCATCTTGCTTAAGGCAGGCGCGATAATGGTATCAGATAAGCAAGAGAAAATTGAGCAAGGGGGGATTGCTTATCGGAGGCACTGGGACCTATCAGATGGTGGCGACATATCTTGAAGGGCATTGCACCACCATCAACGAGCGGCCCGAACATGCACACCACCCTCTTCGAGCTCCACCCATCTCAAAAAATTGCGCAATTTTTCTATCGAAACTATTTCCGAGGACCAGCGCTTCCATTACATTAATGACTTGGCCATGGCTAGTTCTCTCTTAATCATAAGCTCGGTTTAGAGCGTGCTGCCGGTCCCCGTTCCGCGTCGGAACCCGATGATATATTGTACAGAGCTGTTCTGTCGATGAAGACGGAAGATCGTCAGTCTACTCCGGCGGCCCATGGAACGCTATGGAACGGCTTCGCCTCTTTTCTTACTTATCTGAAACGCGAACGGGATGGCTTTTTTGTTTTACCGGTTCACTCGGAAGACTACGGATTTGGTTGCGATTGGTTGCTTATTTTGACTAATATAGTTCCTGCAGGGGTGACTGCCGTGGGACTAGATCGGAAAGCTTTTCATATCATACTCGAGGAAGTTTAAGATGCGCTCGGCGCTCTTCCCATTCAAACGCTTCAACTTGACACCCTCTCGGCAATCTTTAGCTTGCCATCACCTTAACCCGAAATGGCTTTGACAAGACCCTCGTCACCTGTCATCCAAGATTCCCTTATAGGTATAGCGGAAGGTGTTTCCCTCGTCTATCCAAATGCCGGTCTATCGTCGACTTATTCCCTTCAACCATTAACCATCACCAACGACGACGATATGAAGGAAAAAGGATCCCACTTGGACATCACGCTAGAATCAAATTGTGTCTTTCTGAAGGGGACCGGTGTAGACGTCGAGCCTGCCTACCTCACAGGACAGGTCGCCCTTACACTTACCGAGCCAACTTCCTTGAAGGAAATTACTCTCCAATTTCGAGGGAAAGCTCGGCTTCCTGTTCCTGCCAGCGAATCGTACGTGGCTAGAAGTGCATAAAACTGATCTTATTTAAACTGTACACATAGGCTGATGAATAACAACGCGCATATAACCTATACCGTTTGCAACCACGATTGGTCCTTTCTTGAAGGCGACAAGAAACACACTCGCACATTAAAGGAAGGTCGTCATGTGTTTCCGTTCCAGCTGCGTATTGGAGGATCACTACCGTCGAGTATCGCCGCGCTCGAATCAGAAGGTGCTTCTGTCTCTTATAGACTGCGCGCGCAGGCCACAAGACCCGGTTTCAATCATAACATTCAGGCAACTGCCCTCGTTCACGTCATCAGGTCATTGAGCGAAGAAGCCCTCGAGTATCAACAAACTCTAGAAATTGAGAATACGTGGCCCGAGAAGCTCATGTATTCTATTATGTTACCGCACAAGGCCTGGGCAGCAGGCGATACGCTAGCTGCACTTGTCAAGTTTTCACCTCTGAACAAGCGTATTTCAGTTGTCAGGATCACAACATCATTGCACGAAACGACATCTGTTTACGCCCGCTCAGGTTCTCAGACTCACGTTCGTGTTGTGGCAAGTGTCAAACAAGACATCATGAATGGAAGGGGGATATCATCTGATGGTGTACCTGCCGCTGGAGGTCACCAAGGCCACACAGGATCCAATTCAACCTTGAATGGGTCACACGCACAAGGAGATCAAACCGAAATCCTCAACAACGATATCGTAACCACTCTCACGATGCCACTGCCTTTGACCCTCACAGCTACACATGGTGTCGATCCAATTGTCACCAGTCATCGCGTGCGATGGAGCATTATTATAGCCAATCCAGACGGTCATACCTCTGAACTGCGCTGCTCCCTTCCCGTTCATATTCTTGATGCCAGGCTCCTTCAGGAAGCAAAACGCCACACCGCTCATACCCGGCGCCTCCTCCTGGGCGGACCTGACATTCCCAATTCAGAAGAGGATGAAGAAATGGAACTTCCTAGTTACACTTCCCACATGCGAGATCGGGTAGCGGGTGTGGCGTTACCTGACATTGGATTTTCCAACACTTCAACAGCCTCCAGTAGTGGCGCTCCGCTAACCCCGGATGGCAACGTTACTTTACATGGTGGCCCTGGTTCCGGTCACTCTACTCCCCTTGAACCGAACGTATTCTCCCACCTACCCCACATTCCTGCATCCGGAGATAACACTTCCCTTGAATGGATAACATCAGAACTCCTCTTACAACAATGGCAACAGCAGAGGCACTTCGGAACTGGACACCGAACAAGCTACTTTGTGCCTGACGAACACACTGACTCTGACGTCAGTCGCCCAGCTAGCCGAGCACCGAGTCGACCAGGCAGCAGACACTCGAGCCGTGCTGCGAGCCGCTGCGCGAGTCCAGACCCGCATCGTACTGCTAGCGGCAGCAGCAGCAGCGGTTCGAGACGGGGATTCGCCCATTCCGATTCCCGCAATAGCAGTACTTTGCAATCACGGGAAGGACACGGGGCAAGAAACCTGCACGGTCTTCTTAAAGCGACGATGAAGCCCTTCACATCCATCACGCACGGTCATTGGCACTCAAGGCCCGGTGGGTCGCACGGAAATCTGGTCGACCTGCCTGACCGCCAACCGGGAAGCCGGCCTCAGTCTAGTAGACGCCAATCACTCACTCTTTCGCCAATAACATTTGACGCGTCCTCGAACGGACAAAATTCACAGCACCAGCAGCAGATACGGACACGCTCAACAAGCATGGTCCCGCCTCAACTATCGTCCTCTACTGCTTCAACTTCTTCGTCGCCGTCTACAGCGGGCTCGGCGTTCTTCTTGCCCGGCACGCTCACGGAAGTACCAAACTACGACGTAGCGTCAAGGGGTTTCATAGGGGGCTTACCACCCTTGACGAGTTTGCAGGGACTTCCTTCATACGAGGAAGCGGCGTTATCGACTCCTCCGACACCGCTACGGAACACCTCGGCGGAAGGAGGACTCGCCATGTACGACAATCAAAGAAGGCTGACTCAAGCCCAGAGGGCCCGGAGCGAGCCGGATTTGGTGACGCGGATGGCGGGGACGGGGTTGAGGTTGTCACCGATAGGAAGACAGTCGTAAATTTCCTTTTACATGCAATTTGGTTTTTCTGGTCTTTTTCACAGTGGAATCTAATATGGGCTTTGGATGACGGATTTGGTTTCATAATCTACCTCCACTACATGCAAGGATCACCTCTCAAAATCGACATCTTTTTCATTATCACACTTAATTATGGCATTGTTGCATAGGCTGTTGCATAGGCCTCTCATCCAGGATATGGGTGTATTGCAGTTTGTACAATTTGAACAACCGTGTTTTTTTAAAACTGCATTAAATTGTTCATGTCTGCTTTTTCGTCGACGCTTTTGATTATCTCGACGGCCAGCGGTAATAAACGCCATTCCCAATGGCTAGACTTCTTTCGCCATTTCGGAAGAAGTTCGAAGCATTACCAAGCTATACGTCACGCGTCATGTGCATGCAGAGTCATGCATCATGCATTCATGGGTGTAAGATCAGGTAAGTGCTTTGCAATACCGAGTCGGCGGCCTCTGATAACTTTCCTTACACTGACACCGCCCAGCAGGCGGGCGCCGAGTGGGCGTTCACCCGTTGCTGCAGCGGTCCGAGGCGTGCTCGTTCCGAGAGCATAGTAATCCCGGGGCCCTGAGGTGGACTTGCGTGCGGCCGGCGCCCGCTTGAGACTAGACCTTTCACATCCGTTGTTCGAGTGGATCACGTCCAAAACTCGTCTTCAGCGCTCATTCTCCTCAAACAGACAAGATTCGCTGTCCAGATACCTTTTGAAGCTGCGCATTTCATCATATATTTCGTATTCGGCCCAATTGCATGTGCAAAGTCGTACAATCCTTTTTTTCTTATTCTATAAAACTGGGATGTACATGATGGAAGCAAAGGAAAAGTATAGATCGAGCAACCACCTTGATAACATACATCGGACAGTCCTTTTCGCCCCCTCGACATGTCTATTTCTGCTCCTTTTGTTCGTCAACGGTCTTGATCGTCCAGTGGTCAGACGAAACAAACTGTTGTTCAGGGACGCCGAGTTCAAACAAGCGCGAAACGACGTTGGAGAAACTGGTAAAAGAGACAAGAAAATTAAAACCTGTCCCTGTGACAAAACATATGCTCACTCCTTGAAGAAGAGGTCCTGGTCCTTAGCGTATGCCTTGGCATACTTCTGGAAGCTCTTATCCTGAGTCAAGCTATAGTCCGCACTGCAAACTGATAAGTTGCATCAAAAAAGTCGAAATACAGATTAACACACGGGAGCATCATCAAAGAGCGTGTCTTCTTGTCTTCCAATTGTTTGGGGCCACTCCACTTCTTCCAGACCCACTTCTCTTCAAATAGCAGCTTGTAATAGTCGTTTGTCAGAGTGGTGGGAGAGAAAGTCCATGGTCCCTGGAATCCAGACCTGGAAAGGGAGACCATCATTGAAAACTCAAGGGCACGTGCGATCTGATACTTGCCGATCTGCGTGACAGCGGCCAAGAGCATGAGCACCAGCGAGGGCAACAATCTCTTGGTCATTGAATCCCATGCGGTAGAAAATCTAAAGTAAGGTAAAAGACTAAATGTATGCGCATGATTTGAGGTACTCACGCTTCTCAAGTGGTCGGCACCCTGTGCACCGTCCGGTAGACGACCGTCAGGGGTGGCATTGACGGCGGTACCATCAATGCGACCGGGACGCCAGGGGATGTGAGGACCTCCCATTTCCTGGGAAAGAAATGAGCACATCCTTTTAATTCCCGTAGATACAGCTCACACCTGGACAGCGCAGACACCACCCAGGGTCCACAAGTCGCCGTAGCTGATCCAAGGGAACTCTGCCTTGACTTTCTCCATGAGGTCTCGAGCGACGTTGAGACCATTGTTCGCGCCATGAAGGGACTCGGGCTGGAAACGCATGGTAGCATAGTTGCTATTGCCACATTAGTTTACGCGTCACAGATGCGTCAGGTGAGACAGTGCTCACCTTCCGCCCGTGTTAGTTTCCTTATCATACGTGCCCGACGAGTGCCAGGCGAGTCGTAGGATAACGGGGCCATACGAACCGTCTGAAAGTAGTCTATCATCAAACATGTATCAGAATGAAACAGGGCGCGGGGCATACCGTCGTAAGAGTCAGCATCATCAATTATCTCAGCAATCCTGTTGTACACCTGTGGGGTTTTTTTTTGTCAAGGTGCTGGGTGGATAGTGACGTGTCTGCTATACGGAACCTTTTGATAGTCTTCCTTTGATGGCGTAAACTTGGCAGCAGCCTTTGCAGACTGAAGAGCAGATTTAGCTGTTGTCCCAGCATCTGCACCAGCTGGGGAGATTGCATAGTAGTAGTAGTATGCGCCGCCCGCGAGAGCAGCAATTCCGAGGCCAGCAAAGAGACCGGCGTTTGAGGACTTTGGAGGAGGTGGAGGAGGGTTAGTAGAGAATTTACGATAAGAAGACCTGAAAGCAGTTCTGGGAGTAGCAGCAGAAACGGCAGCTCTGCGAATGGGAGCGCGGAGAAGAGTAAATGACATGGTGATGAGAGGCGAAGAAGAATGTGTGCTATATTATATATTTGTCAGCACGAATGCACGTGTCGATCGATCGACGTCAAGTCCTAATTGAGGAACTCGAGGCTCGGTCGGGTTTTCGTTTCTAGCGGTGTGCTGATTCATCCCGACTCGCGCTCTTCCTGTGCAAGCCACGATGTTCACACTATCCTTTTGTGAATGATGTAAACTATTATTGTCCCATCATCACGTTTCTTCAGGGTATAAGAACTCGGCTTTGCTACGCGACCTTGTCCTCCTTCTCTTCCCATCATGGCGACCTATTGGCCACCCCCCTACTATAATCAACCTCAGGGTTTTACCCCGTTTTATGCCTCTCAGGTTTACCCACCTCCCCAGTACCCACCTTTTCCCGGTCCTCCTATGGCGCCGGCAATGCCAGGGGGTATCAAGTTTATCATAGATCATATCAAAATCACTTACTGATATGTTATCGCAGGTCTACCGCTTGCTTCTTCTAGCAAGTGGCCAAAGCTAAACACCCTTTTAAGTGCGGGAGAAACCTTGGTACGGTTTGACGTCCAAAAAAACCCTCGCAATGGAATCCTCGCGAACACATATCACCACTACGGACTTCAGCCCGCACTCATTACCGGTGCTCCCGTCACAACTATGCGTCTATACTCGAAAGCGTTCCCGTGGACGATCGACATCGTGAGCGAACGACGTCCGATTACATGCAGAGATATCTGGGATGCGGTCTACAATGCTCTGCAGCAAGATATTGACGATTCTGAGTGGGGGATGGTAGTCATGGAGAAGACGTGGAGAGAAAAGGTCGAAAAAGCTGCAAAGATGAGGATAGAGGAAGAACGATCGTCAAACAAGTTAAAAAGGATCGATTTACTTGGGGAGTTGACGCTGTTCAAGGGTCTCGAGAAGGACGAGGAGCTAGAGAAAGTGAGATTGCTTCCGGGCATGGATGCTTGTGAAGAGACGTGGTTCGTAGCTTTTACATGACGTTGTAGTTAATCGGGTATATTTGATCTTCATATATCGCCACTCTTGATTATACATTCAGCTTTTACTTTGTGAACGTGAGATGATGGGAATATTCCCAAAATGGTAGTTTTGGCATGCTCCCACGTGCCAAAGAGCAACAATTCACCGTCTGTCAGTATACCATCACGCGCTGGTAGCCCATGGTTTCCTTTCAGTAAGCCATTACGTTCTCATTATCGAATATTGACCGATGATGATTTTGACAGATGCAATGGTGAGTAATCAGCTTGCAATCTAACACGCGTCTTTTCCGACTCTCTCAAAAAAAAAAGGCTGTACGGACGTCATCAAGAAACCCAAGCTTGACCAACACTATTCACGATGTAAATCCAGCGTTGATTGTATCGACTGTTCAAAATCTTTCAATTCCCCTGCTGAATGGAAAAGTCACACATCATGTATAAGCGAAGCAGAAAAGTACCAAAAAAGCCTGTACAAAGGCCCTAAAACGGTATGTGCACGCTTCATGTTGTTTCCTCTGCTCCATCTCGCGACATAGAGCGATGAGTCGTCTCGAACATTCGTTCTTCTGAGCCAAGATGTCAATGATATCGTGAAAATTGTTGACAAAATTAATAACTCTGATAATGGCAGGGAGAATCGTCAAATGGATACCGAGGCGATGTAAACGGACGTGGACGCTGGCAGGGCAGAGGTGACATGCCCTCAAATCGTGGAGGCCGTGGCGGTGGTCCAGGAAATAGGCGATTACATTATGCAGCAACTGGTTCCAACGGCACGCCTCTAGGTTCACCGGCTCGTGAATTTGGAAAGTCACCCAAGACTAATACCGACGAACCAGCGGAAACGAATAATCTTGCCGAAGCCGCAGATTCTAAAACACCCCAAACGGGCAGTGAGAAAAAGGGTAAAAAGAAAAGAAAGGCAGCGGATGATGGGGTATGTGTGATCGTTTTGTCGTTGACAGTTGTATCGACTAATATCTACTATAGGTTGAATCCTCTAATAAAAAGGCCAAAGTGGAAAACTCTGATGACGTCGTAGAAGCTGCTCCAGCCGCTATGGACAAGACGGAGAGGGAAAAAGAGGGAAAAAAGAAAAAGAAGGAGAAATCGGACAAGAAGAAGGCATCAGGCGAGGATGAGGGTGAGCAAACAAAAGTAGAGGAGAAAAACGAGGCCAAGAAGGAGAAGACAAAGAAGAGAACGGCTGAGAAGGAAGTTAATGGAGTGGAGAAGGCAAAAGAGAAGCTAGCAGGGGAAGGGGAGGAAGAAGTTGGAGCGAAGGCAGCAGCGAAGGAGGAGAGGCGAAAGGCCAAAGCGGCGGAGAAGGAGGAGAAGGCTAAAGAAAAGCTGAAAGAGGAGAATGGAAAGGTCAAAGCAGCGGGGAAGGAGGAGGAGGAGAAGGAAAAGGCCAAAGCAGCAGAGAAGGAAGAGAAGGCGAAGAAGAAAGCTGAAAAGAAATCAAAACGTACCGAGAGTGAGTCGAGCACAAAGCGGAGTGAAACTAGCTAGTAGTACGCGATACATAAATAGAAGGAGCACGTGGGAGCCATAATATCGATAGCTTCTGCTCAGCCTAGACCACCACGCCATCCCAGAACTCTCATTCATGCAAGCACTCCAGGTACCAACATACCCTCTTCTCGTCCAATATGTTATCTGACATGTCCAACAGTCGCAATTCTGGGCCGTCCGTGATTATCTGAGTCCCGTGAGCATCTCCCCGTGCTCCCCCTTGTCGCTCATCGTCCTGCTGATCGTCTTATCTGTAGGTTCTCAAGGAAAGTAAATTCAAAGAGAGCGGCTGTATCACTCCGGGTATGGAACTACTGTTGCTTTTCCTACTCCTCGTCCCCTAACGCTTCGCGTCCCAGAGGAGTTCGTTTTGGCCGGTGATTTTCTTGTATACAAATTCCCTGTTTGGCAATGGTGAGCCGAGCCTGGTAATTCTTGAAGCTTAAATGAAATCTCGCAACAGGAAAAAGGGAGATGACTCTAAAGTTCGCGACTTTCTACCCAAAGACAAGCAGTATCTCGTCACAACTGGCGTGCCCTGCCTTCGCCGTGCCACCGCCATCGCGTACACGGACGCAGATGAGGATGCCGAGCGGTTGCTCTCCTTTGGCGATTCCTCCACTTCAGGGGGTGGCGACGAATGGGTCGAGACTCACGCGAACCGCAAGCCTACCCTCGCTTCTGCCCATGCCGGAGATATTGATGAGATTCCCGATCTCGATGGTCCACAGGACGGAGACAATATCGCGGGGAGGATAGGCGGCTTATCGCTTAATGCAGGCGACGACACTGCGACGCCTGACTTGGATGATATTCCCGATATGGAAGAGGACGACCTCGAGGCAGGGGACGAGGCTACAGCTGCACCCACCAAGCCGGCAGCCGCGCTAAAAGCGTAAGTCCTCTTACGTCCATTTGTGTGCCTTGGTTTATTAAACACACTTGACCATAAGCACCAAGACGGAGACCAAAGCGAAGGACAATTTGCTGCAAGTCAGAACGTATGATGTCATGATCACATATGACAAGTACTATCAGACTCCTCGTGTTTGGCTCGTGGGTCATGACGAGGTGAGAATACCGACGGCTGCGGAATTCGGCAGGGCCAGCTGACGGGTGAATAGGACGGAACGCCGCTGCCCCCTTCGCGGATCTTGGAAGACATTCCGGCAGACCATGCCAATAAGACCGTTACAATGGAACCTTTCATCCATGCAGAGAAGTTGCAAGCGGCCTCGGTCCATCCTTGCAAACACTCGAGCGTCATGAAGAAGGTCATTGAGCGAATGAACAACAGTGTCGTGGCAGAACAGCTTGCACAGCGCAAGAAGGATACCAAGGATGGCAAGAAGAAGTGGTTATTTGGTCGTAAACCCGGGAGTTCAGAAAAGGATAGCAAGAAGGCAGCGGCAGCGGCAGCAGCGGCGGCGGCGGCGCAGACGGAAGAGGAAGAGATTGAGGGTATGAGAGTGGACTTTTACCTCGTTGTTTTCCTCAAGTTTATCGCTTCCATCGTTCCTACGATCGAGGTCGACTCGACTACAGCCATGTAATATAATGTCAAGGGAAGTGGTTCTTGAGATACCCTTTTCTGTATAATAATGCTAGGTGTACTCTACTAACATGGATGGTTTTCCGTTTACGTACGGGACTTGTAATGTGCGAACAAATAGGTGCCCGAGTCTGGGGATATCAAATACTTCTACGCGACAAGGGCATTCGGCAGGGATGCAGTCGACCTTATGAAATCAAGGGAGCCTAGACTTCCCTATGACATCGAATTTGAACCAGTTATGAGACTTCTCGAGCCGGATGCTAAGATTTGGAGGTCTTTTTGACAATGAATTCGGTCTTGTTAGGATGTGCTGGGATTCTCTGCTGCCTTTAATTACATGGACGTTGATGTATTTATGCAATACCATTTCATTTGTGGACAAGGAAAAAAATGACAATCAGACACGTCAAGGCTTATCTAGTTGGGCGAAAAATGCAGATAAAAAATGTGAGTCGACCCAGGTTCGAACTGAGGACCTTCTGTGTGTTAGACAGATGCGATAACCAGCTACGCCATCGACCCGTTGATACCGTGTTTCAGTTTATTTTTCAAATGACGCTAGCGTTCAACTGTTGCATAAAAATCTATATCTTTACTTCATACAGCCTTTATCAGTCCCCTAGCAGCCTCCGTACCAGCAATCCTCTCCAATCTAAACCAATCGTATTTTGAATAAAGAACTCGACAGGTAACATCAGACGCATCAACACCATCGTCCAAGAATGGGTAAGACAGCAGTTCAGTAAAGTACTGCGGGTGATCTGGAGGTCCAAAGAATATGATGTTTCGGATACCTCTTATCTTGTACCTAATGAAATAAATTAGAACAAGCATTGACGAATATCAACAAAAATGAACCGTTTGTAAAACTGGAAACGCTCGCTGATGAGCAAGAATGATTTTTTGCCGGAAAAGAATGCTTGGCGGGCTCGTGTGATATCTGGACCAGAGGAATACCTTTATGCAAGTCAGCGAATTCTCGATTCCTTTTGTCTGGAACATACTCTGAGAGTACTGTAAAAGATACTCCGGCGTGTTGACGGAAATAGTTGTGTACCCGTATGAAATCAAACGAAGATGGTATAAATATTGCAGTGTTTATACTTTGCACCGCCGACTTGAGAACTGCAGGGAGGACCTATGCTTCGATTAAAGAGTGTCGGATTAGTGTGAATAATAGAGGGGATTACTTGTGTCGTGAAGCAATGGAAACGCTTGTCAGCTTCATCCTTGGGATTCGAACAATGAAAATGAATGAAATTCTATACTAGGTATGAACGCTTGTTTCAGGGAGAGAAAAGTCGTGCTCACTTGATCGATCCCTTCTGGCACTTCTATAGGGGGCCAGTGTTTATCTGTTCTTATTCTCCCGGCCACGTTCTTTAACAGGGTGTTGCACAACGAGCGCGTTTCTGGCATTTCATAAGCGGATATCAAAATTGATTGTCGAAGATATATTGAACTTGAGTGTGGGTCAACAGGAGTGACTGTCTAAAATGCATGTATACGCACTGTCCATCAAGATACCATGGCTTTACTCGAGAAAAGTCCGTGTTGTGGGACTCTTTCGGTAGTAGGTTAAGATAAGATAGGACGAACTATGAACGAATGATGGGAAGCCGAGATGACGGTATATGAATATCTAACCTTGACGTGGTCCCAGTTCTGCATCGTCAGAGCATCCATTTGGTCAACAATCAAGATTTCAATCGAGGATAGATAGTCCGCGCTCCTGGTATAGCGTTAACGAAGGCTATGAACCTATAGCCAAGGCAACATACTTTTCCTTTTCTATTGATCTCCGAAGACCCAGAGGACTAGCGATGACAATATCTGAATCGTAGAATTCGGAAAACATTTTGACGCTCTTCCTCGTCATTTTTATCCCCACTCGGAAATTGTCATCGACATTTCCTTTAAAGGTCTCGACATGATCACGAGGGTACGTTCCAGGTTCTGCTGTGGCCAACTTGTCCACCGTCCCCGGTGGAAGACCATATTCTGACACGAATCGTGACTGGTTCTCGATTTGATATGCAGGTGATGGTGTATGGGATGTAAATGCCGAGAACCAGTCTAAGGCGCTGGATCGGAAGGGTAATAGAACAAGTATTGACGGACGAGTAAAGCCTTGGTCTTGAACGTCTTCTGGAGGCGAATTTAAATTCGTTTTGGCAGCGTGGGCAAGTCGTTCGTTGTTTTTAAGTACTCGGCGACGTTTTCTTTGGAGAATCAGGAAAGATGTTTTTAAGAAAGTATCACTACCTTACTTGAATACGTGGTTCAAACCATGCAAGGCGATTGCTTCTCGAGCAAACTTTCTTAAATTGAGGGACAATGATGATAAGTAAAGATCCCTGCGCGTCGACAGCACAGAGAGGAGGTCGTTTTGGTATTCGGTATGCTCTATACAGTAAATGAGTGTTGAGTGCACATCGGTAGAATCTCACTGACCTATAGATTGTTTACTTTGCCTTAGCACAAGTGGTGCCTTCAGCTTATCGGAAATCTGGAAATTCCGAGTTATGCAGATCAGAACAGATTTAATACCTACTCACATCGTTTTTCGTAGTGAATTTTGTATCGACACTAGTGTCTCCTTCTGGGACCTCTACCAAGACAGACCCTAGTTTTCCATATTGCTCCCGGGAGCTCACTCGTGCATTCTTGTCAATTGATGAGCGAGACAGTTCTGTCAATGAGGCAGGTTTTACGCCAAAATGCCGTTCGTATAATAAAGCAGTGTCTATCGGAAATATAAAAATCGCCTGCCAGCCATATACACACAACTTACCATCAGTTTCGTCGTCCGCCTCTTCAGGAACATTATGTTCTACTTGTTTTTCTACACGGACCTCCGCAACAGCAGGGACATCAGGGGGATTCTCAGAATCAGAAAAGCGTATTGATTTGCGTTTGTTGAGCTTCTGGTGTGGCGTATCAGCAGTTTCGTATGATCTTTTCCTTTTCCCTATTTTCGTTGCAGAGACGTTGAGCAGAGTTAAAAGACGCGTTGTGTCGTCCTGGTCCATATCTGACAGAATTTCTTGTCGTGAATAACATGCGCAAATAACCACGGCGCGTCGCCGCTTTTATCCCGCCGACGCGACGACGCGTTCACAATATGCGTGTCCTCTGTGTCGCAGAAAAACCCTCCATTGCCAAATCCATCGCACAAATTCTATCCGGTGGTCGATTTCAGACTGTAATTACCATGTATGTTTTGCCATCAATTTGAAGCTCACCCTACTCTAGCGTCAGACTGGGTCACAGTACATCAAGAACTATGACTTTGAATACCCCCAGACACATTCACATTTTACCGTAACATGTGTTGCTGGGCATTTGACCAACGTCGATTTCACGGAACGCCATCGCAGCTGGAATTCATGCGACGCGTTTGACCTATTCGACGCGCCTATTAAAGTAGTTATCCCGTCGGACAAGAAGGCTATCGAAAGTAATCTTGTGCAAGAGGCTCGGCGGGCTAGTACTCTCATGATATGGACCGATTGTGACCGGGAAGGGGAACATATCGGGTCTGAAATAGTACAGGCTTGCAAGAAAGGAAAACCAAATATTGCTGTTAGTCGTGCAAGATTCAGTGCCATTATTGCTCAGTAAGTTTTGTGTTCTTAGCGTCTATGGACATGAAATAATTCTTCTAAAGGCAAATCCATAATGCCGCTCAACATCCAGTCAACTTGGACGAAGCACAGGCAAAGGCAGTAGAAGCACGCATTCTTCTAGACCTTAAGATTGGATCAGCTTTCACGCGCTTGCAAACACTCACCTTGCAGTCACAGATAGCTCAGCTTGCAGAAGCGGGTGTCATATCCTACGGTAAGTTTACCTCGATTGTTTAACCACAATCTATATATGCTGGATATTAGGCCCATGTCAATTTCCTACACTGGGTTTCGTAGTCAGAAGATACAACCAGGTTACCGAGTTCGTTTCGGAACCATTTTGGTACATATATCTCGCGTTGAGGTCACAAGATGCAGAAGAAGAGACCCCGTTTACGTGGAA
This sequence comes from Amanita rubescens, assembly GCA_015039365.1. Taxonomy (NCBI): domain Eukaryota; kingdom Fungi; phylum Basidiomycota; class Agaricomycetes; order Agaricales; family Amanitaceae; genus Amanita; species Amanita rubescens. The sequence continues at coordinate 57,042 of WION01000145.1, forward strand.
GCGTGGCCACTTGTTTGATGAAACAGTAGCAATTTCTTTTTATGAATATGTCCTGCAACACGAGATGGCTCGAGTCAAAAAGGTTAACAACAGGTCCACGAAGAAATGGTATTGCTTGCCGATATGATTCATACTGATCTGATCCTTTCGTCAAGGAAGCCTTTGCCATTGACGACAGTCGAGCTTCAAAAAGCTGCTTCGCGACTCCTCAGACTAACTCCCAAGAGAGCGCTTGATGTGTGTTGACATGAACTGTCCTATATTGTTGTTGTTGAATCTCGTCACAGATTGCTGAAAAGCTGTATCAACAAGGATTTGTGTCCTACCCACGTACCGAAACTGATCAGTTCGATCCTCAGTTTGACTTCATGTCATTGATAGACAAGCAGACAGTTGATCCAGCTTGGGGTGAATTTGCGAGATCGTAAGGTGTTCAAATACGTCGTGTGGACTCATTCAAATATTCTGCCCCTGATATTAGACTCCAGCAGGGAGGATTCAATACACCGAGGAAGGGCAAACATAATGATAAGGCGCATCCACCGATTCATCCCACCGCCCACGCGGCGAATTTAGCTGGTGACGAAAAGAAGGTCTATGAGTTTATCGCGCGCCGGTTCCTGGCGTGTTGCTCGAAAGATGCTGAAGGTTGGCAAACAACGGTAGATGTTGAATACGGCGGCGAAGAGTTCCATGCAACAGGTAATTATCCTTTAATGTTGCAAATGAGTGACTCAGACTCCCTCAGGCTTGGTGGTGCTGGAGAGGCACTATCTTGACGTTTATCCTTATGATAAGTGGACAGGAAATGTCCTGCCTCCGTTCGAGGAAGATCAAGAGTTTCGTCCGTCCACTTGCGTACTGAAGGAAGGACGGACTGCGTGTCCCAGTCTATTGACGGAGGCAGACTTAGTTGGGCTCATGGATAAGAACGGAATAGGTGAGCTATTTAAAAACCACAGTCTCCTCGTTTTATACGTCAAGTACAGGAACGGATGCGACAATCGCGCAGCATATTCAGATGATCATTGATCGTGGATATGTCAAAGAACGAATGGAAGGCAGCACGAAGTATCTTCTTCCGTCAAAGCTTGGTCTGGGATTGATCCATGGGTATGATCGAATTGGCCTCAACAAAAGCTTGAGCAAGCCACAGTTGCGACGCGAGGTGGGTTTTTCTTCTTCTCTTTTTGGCAATCCCACTAATTAATTATTCTAGACCGAACGCAACATGGTTCAAGTGTGCCAAGGGACAAAAACCATGAACGACATGGTAGTTCAAGCACTGGAACAATACAAAGAAATGTTCATCATTGCCAGGCGTGAATTCAACAGAATTAGTGGTGTGAGGAGCAATCCTGATTTTCACTATTACATGGCTGACCTTGATATATTCTAGAGCGTACGTGAGTTCATGGAGAGGAATGATCCTGAAGACACACTTCGGAGAAGAGGTGGTGGTGGTGGTGGCAATGGGGGCGGTCCTGGGGGTGGTCCTGATGATGGTAACGATCGCGGTGGTAGCGGTGGTGGTGGTTCCAACCCGGACACTGGACGCAAGAAGCGCGGTCGACCACCGAAGAACCCAAAGCCACCGTCAGATCTTGATGGTGAGATTCTGTCACCATACATCTCTAACCCCCAACTTAGATTGTTAAGGCCCAAGAAGCACTGGTTCAAAGTCACGTTCCAAGCCAGCCAAACCAGCAAGCCCAGTCCGCCAAGCAGAGTCAGCGCCAACGCGGCCTGTAACTGCGTCAAACAATGCAGTTGCGGGACCATCTCGGCTGTCAGGTCCCAATTGTTTCTGTGGTTCCCCAACCGGAAGTGGAATGGCCAACGGGAAGAGCTACTACAAGTGTGAAACTGACCAGCACTGTGGTTTCTTCCATTGGGCAACGGCTTCTACTTTGGCCGACGATCCAGCACCAACTCAAATTATTCCAACGAAACGATTATCATCAATGGCAGGTCTTTGTTTGTCTGCTTATTTTCATCAATCTAACACTTGTGGCAGAGACAAGATTCTGATCAGAGCGCCACTTCTGCGGTCAGGAACTGCGATTGTGGCCCTGCTAAGTTGTTGACTGTGAAAGCTGAGACTGCGAACAAGGGGCGCAAATTTTGGAGATGTGGTCAGGCAGAACATCCGTGCGTGTTTTTCGAATGGGACGACGAGCCACCACGAGCTGCCAATTCCCTTGGGGGTTCCCGCGCTACCGCAGGGGAATGCTATCAAGTAAGTGCAAAGCTAAGCGAGCATCCGCATTCCTGATGTCCATGCATAGTGTCATCAAACCGGACACTGGGCTAATGGTGAGTGCAAACACCCCGATCACGTACTTTGTCTGACATTGGGTTGCATTTATTCAGCTTGTCCCAATAATACGGGAGGTAACAGCAAACGAGCACGTACCTTCGGATCCGCGGTAAACACCAGCTCTCCTATCGGCCCGTGCTTTACATGCCATCAAGAAGGGCATTATAGCAAAGGTGAGCGGCGTGAAAGTCTAAATATCCCCCGCTTTAACAGCCCATAGATTGCCCTGGTGTGAAGAGTACATACAGGTCTTCATCTTCAGGATCAACATTTACACCGACGTGCTATAAATGTGGCTTGCAGGGTCATCTCAGCAATGGTGCGTGTTATGCGACCGATTTTCTGAAAATTCATCGATTTTTTTTCATCAAGCATGCGCGGGAGATTCAAAACGTGGCTCATCAGGTGCGAGAGGCGCAAGACGAGGCAGAGGGTCGACCAAAAGCACGGGTAAACGCGGAAGGTCATCCAAACCTAAGATAACATACGCCGATTTGTATGCATCAGATTGACTCCCCGACTAACCGTCACAAGCATATTCATCAGCAACCACTCTAAGTACCAGTTACTAGTTACCCTGGACCGCGCACATCGGCACATGTGACGCCAAGGTACCTGGAGGCCATGAGTGTTGGTCTATAAATACTGTCTACAGCGAAACGTCATGTTCATAATAAATGCAGTACACATTGTACACTTCTAGTCATGTGCGTTCGTGACACGCGTCAGGAAGCCATGGCATATGTACCATTTCGATCTTCGACCACTAATCAAGACCCTGATTCATCTTCACCTCATCGCAATGGACTTTGACAGGCGTGGAAGGCCACCTAATTCATTCCTTACGTGATAGGCTATGAGCGGCATTCTTAAACAGCTATGTTATATGAATGCCAGCCGCTTTAGGGCTTCTTTCCGTCTCGCCTGCTCCGGTCAACCATGGCATCCGAAGAACTCAAGGACAAAGATATCCAAGTCGAACATGATACAGGCAGTCAGAAAGACGACCTAATGATTATCAAGATATCCGACGCCGAGTGCAAGCGGGTACTGCGCAAGATTGATATCCATCTTTTGCCTTTCGTCTCGGCGCTCTATCTGTTATCCTTTCTGTGAGTGTGCTTGTAGCTAGGTTTTCACGCAGCTCTGTAATACTTCTCCGAACCAAAGTGATCGTAGTAATATTGGTGCGTCGTAATTTACACCACGGTCCACGAAGCTGGGAGCGCTTATTTAGTTTGTCTTAGGCAATGCCAGGATAGCTGGAATGGTTAAGGATGCACACCTGACGGGGCTCAGGTACAATATTGTACGTGTTTGATCCGTCCGTTGACGTCCTAGGATTTAATTTGACTGTTCACAGATAGCCGCCGTGTTCTTTGTGCGAACTCACGTATTTATCCTGGACCTTAATATTAACCACCGTCGTCTGGCAGATACCCTACGCTCTAGCGGAAGTGCCGTCGTAAGAATACAGTTACGCGAGTTGATTTTGGGTTGCCCGCTGACTCGATTGCTCAGGAACATTTTGTTGAAACTTGTTCGACCTTCGCGATGGAGTATGTTCGATTCTTGTCATTGATCGCTGGCTTATGTATCTTCAGTACCGTCTATTATGGTCGCTTGGGGTAAGGTCACTCTGAAAACACATCCAATGCATTCATTCGATGATTGATTGACCATTCATCTAGGCATCGTCATGACGTTGATGTGCCTGTGTAATACATTCAGAGACCTAATAGCGTATGTGATATTGTTCTGTCCTGCAGGTGGCAGTATGATGACGGAATCATCCAGCGCCCGTTTCTTTCTTGGCTTGACCGAGTCCGGCCTTTTCCCTGGAGTAAGGCTCTGTTTCGTACTTTTTCGGCTACTATTGATATGCGCAGGTTACATTCTATTTGTCACTCTGGTACAGGCGGCAAGATGTAGCACTGAGAATTGCTGTTTTCTTCTCGGCTGCAACAATTGCTGGTAAGGAGGTTATAAATTTGGTCGTTGTTTTGGATTGATTTGGCATTTCCAGGTGCTTTTGGTGGTATCCTAGCGTAAGTTGAAGAATATTATCCTTTGCATTTCTTCTTCATGTTTTGATAGCTATGGAATCGAGCATATGGAAGGCGTTGGCGGCCTTCACGGGTGGCAATGGATAGTAGGTTTATCTCGTCGAACAACTCTATTTCTGCCAACGCTATTTCTATGCAGTTCTGTCTGGAAGGCTTGCGTACGCTACATTTAAGCTGGTCATTCTGCACTCTTTCCCTAATGCATGGTTTCAGTGACAATTATCATAGCCTCTCTCGCCTACTTCTTCATGCACGATGTCAGTCAATATTCTTTACTCTCACTGGTTTCTCCTATATGACGCTAGTAGTATCCAGAAACGGCGACCTTCCTTACACCGCACGAAAAGCAAATCGTCGTTCAGATGCTCAGGGAGGACGCGCAGGGCCTTGCTACTCACTACGACACGAAATTTGTTTGGCAAGCGCTATCAGATTATAGAGCCTGGGCCCAAGCGTTGCTCTACATCTGCCTTCTAATACCTATCTATGCTATTGCGCTGTTCCTCCCCACCATCATCAATTCGCTAGGTGAGAGAGAGTGGTACTTTATGCAACGCGCGTGTTTCATATTCCATACAGGTTACTCCGCAGCAAACGCCCAACTTCTGACGATCCCCCCTTTTGTCGCCGGATGCATGATAACCATCTCAGGTAGACCCACCATATTGGCAAACGCACTCATCCTTACACCGATTTGATGTAGTTGGTTATTTCTCCGACAAATACAACATCCGAGGTCCATTCATCATAGGAGGATGCATCGTCTCACTGGTCGGATATATTGTACTTATCACAGAGACAAGGCCAGGCCCAGGATATGCTGGTAGCGTCATTGCTGCTATAGGCGTATTCCCTACAATCGCTATTAGCTTAGCTTGGGCGGGCTCCACTGCAGGCGGCGATGTTAGAAAAGGTGCGTCCTGATGTCTGTTCTTTACCGTTCGACTTAAACGACAATACAAGGTGTGACTTTTGCTATCGTCATCGGTTTGGGAAATCTCGGAGGGTAAGAAGTTCTTCCCTGTCCCGAGCAGATGTTATTGATTTTCTTTACAGTATATGCTCGTCCTTTATATATCTGAAACCACGCCGCTTCTTCGTGGGTCATGGTGTTTGCATCGCCCTATTAACCTTGGCGTAAGCTTCATTTCTAGTTGACGCAGAAAAGAGTTAAATCTTCTTTTTTTTTTTCACAGTATATTCGTTACACTATTTATCATGTGGGATTTCCGTAGAGTGAACAAGGAAAGGGAAGCCTATTGTGCTGCCAAAGGGCTTGACGAAAGCCGAAGAGATGAATTTGCGCAGCTTGGCAGTGACAGTCCACTGTTCCGGTACGTTTTTCATACATTGCTTGAACCCTTCCTGTCTCTGAAGTCCCTCCCAAGATTCACACTGTAAGGGAGTGCACTATGACTCAGGATGATATTAGCCACCGTATTTTACTACATCATGCCTTGTAACGAATACTTTATTGAATATAAGAGACTGCGAACAGTGGACGTTGCAGGTTTTCCGAAACTACCGATCATCTGCGCCGAATCGGGAACTCCCATCATTATGTTGAACGTCGCCACGCGCACTCTTTTCAGTTCAACTCGCTCCGCTGTCGCTGCAAGTCGCAGTTCTTTGAACTACGTATCTCGGTCAGTCGTCACCCTCAAGGAAGTCAAGGTACGGCATCTACTCATGTCCAACTGGGTTTCGAGGAATAAATGCGCTCTCTATTTTGTACCAGTACACGGCCACCGCTACTGCATCTGGACAAGGTCGAAGTGGTCAAGTCGAATCCAATGGGCTCAAGTTGAACCTTGCGACTCCCAAGGAAATGGGAGGACCAGGAAATGGAGAAAATCCTGAACAATTATTCGCTATGGGCTATGCGGGTAAGATTCAAACTTTCAGCTCGCAATGCTCATATATGCTCCGTCCATTATCATAAGGTTGTCTCCTTGGCGCTATTCAGCTCGTAGCAAGACAGCAAGGAAAGAAAGAAATGGCAGATAGGGCTGTAGTCCATACTAACGTCTCTCTTGGTACACCTAACGAACTTCCCGGATTTGGCCTGGCCGTGGACATTAAGGTCGAGGGTGTCGACGACGAAGTGTTGAAAGCGGGACATGAGGTGTGTATCCCCACATAAACCAAAAATGTCCGGCTCATTGAACGACCCAGTTCTGCCCATACAGCCGTGCCTTGACTCGTGGAGTAGTTGTCAACGTCTCCAAAGCATGAAATATGTACAGAAAAGCTCAATGTTTACAACATTATATTTGAATCCATCAAGGCTGAGAAACTGTCATTCACAGTTATCCAACCGGGTTTATTAATCCTTGCCCAACCTGGCAGTGCGAATAACTGACATGCTAACTATACAGTCAAAGAGAGATCTCCTTCGCTCCTGCTGCAGTTGATTCATTGAAGCTAGTCCCCCAATTTGCATTCGCTTAAACAACGGATTCTGGTTCTGGTCCGAGATAGCCTGCGTAGAAAGCTAAGCCAAAAGCGATTATTAGCATTCATGTTACCGACAAAAGCACGGAAATGGGCAGAATGAGACGAACAGGAAGAAATTCACCTCCTGGAATCAAAGCTGCGGCATACATCGCCTTGTTAATGGGTCGGAGGTCGTCATCTAACACGACTCCCATGCACGTGGTGACCTCCATGTGAGGAACCCATTGATTGATAACAGCGTCCGCGAATTTCCCCAGATTGATGGTACGCCCTTTGACCTGAACTTCCTCGGTATAGCAATGGATTCCAAGACAAGTTCCGAATTCACGGAATGCGAGGCGGTATTTAATATTATGTTCCATGTAACGGTTTATCGCGAAGAGATAATCTATGCAGCGTGCCAGGTTTACAGCATTACATATGGTGCAAGGTAGAACACATACAGGTTTGCTCAAAGCATTTCTCCGCCAAGTCCAAGGCCCAACTCTCCTTGTCATAGAACCAGTGAGCAGTCCAGAGAGTCATTCCCAGGTCAAGGGGATCACTGGAGACAAAATGTTCTCCCTTCCGTTTGATCACGCGCTTATAATCCTTTATTTCTTCTTCCAGGACTTTTTCTTCATTATGCCGCATTGAGAATGCCTGTAGGAGACGGAAGATGACGAAACCATCGATAGGATCGAGGTTACCCTCCGAGGACACAAGTTGCTCGGAAAGATCTACAGACATCTTCCATACCATCCTTGGACGTGAGGATGTCCGATGAACAAAGAAATGGGGATGAATAGCCTTCGCTAGGGCAACGGCTTGCGAATTGTATGTCGGGTCGCCCGTCGCCATCGACATGCGATTCAAAGCGAACATCCATAGGGTGAGGTAGTGATGGTACTGACCGTCGCCGTCTGGACCACATTCATCTACCTTGCCGATACGGAGGCCGCCGCCAAGCGGATTCTCGTCTGTCGCTCTCGGGAGACGCGACATACCATCGCGAGTGCGACCGAGGATGTTATGCACGGTCTCGATAAGGCGCCCAGCCAATGTCAAATATTTTCCATCTCTGGGATTGTCGCCTGTTATCCTTGCGTATTCCTGATACTCCTGATGCAATGTGATAAAGTTAATGACGCCGAAAGCATCAGTCCAAAGATATCGACCATGATGGCCGCCGGATCGAGGGGGAGGGATCCAAGTGCTCGGATTGGCAATGGTAGAGAGGTTCCCGTAGAGGGACTCCATTGCTTGCTGAAAGCGATTGAGGCGTGCTGCCGCGCTGGCCATGGCTGCGTTGGAGACTGCGACTGCCTATGACGTCACTCACTCATATTTACAGCGCGAGGACAGATCACTTTCAGTACTAGCATAGAAGTGACGCCCATGCATTCATCTATGCAATCGATGGTGTCTTGCACAGAAATGGTTCCAGGGACATATGCTGGGCGCTGATATGGTGATCAACATCGATGGCTATATTGGTGCTAGATCCGGGGGTCGAGGGAATTGGGCTTTAGGCGGCGGAGGAATTGGTCAAGTGAGTCGTAGTCATAAAAAGTGTTGTCGTAGTAACTAGCAAAATTCATAAGGCACCAACTTGTGTTCAAAGCGCAGGTCATATCCCTCAAGTCCGCTCTTTGACACAGGAAGGTTGAATAAGTTTTACGGCTTAGAGGCAAAGCCTGCGCGCCGCATGTTCGTTACTTACGAACATCAGGTCCAGCCAACGCTCACCGGAGTTTTAAACTGACTAGCCTAACGTTTAACGTTTAACGTCCACTCACGACATCCATACGATACAATGGCTAATTTGACCTCGCTCTATAACCGTCAAGGAGCTCCTGTTTGATAGGTCTGTCAAAGGATAGATTACGGGAAGCAATGGAACATTTATATATGGACGCCACTGGCACTGGTAGACTTCTGTCGACCTCTACAGCATGACTTCCAACGAGCCTCTGAAAACGAAAAACTCCTTTGAACACGATACTGGAGACCATGACAAAGACCTAACTATCACGATATCTGAAACGGAGCGCCGGCGTTTGCTGCGTAAAATCGATATCCATCTTTTACCTTTAATCTCAGTGTTGGATCTGCTGTCCTTCCTGTGAGCGCTCACAGGATGGATTTGAAATTCTCTGACACTTTCCCGAATTGAAAGCGACCGCAGTAGTATTGGTGTGCACGCCAATTCTAGGACATAGAAAATATCTAATCAGTTTATTCCAGGAAACGCAAGAATAGCCGGAATGGTTCGGGATGCTCATCTCACAGGACTTAAATTTAACATTGTATGCCTGTGATTTATTCGCTAGATACTGGTTCTGATTTTCAAAGGTCGCAGCTGGCTTCTTTGTAAGATTAGCTTGTGCCTTTTTCGGCTTTAACACGCTCACCATTGTCTCCCAGGTAACATACGCTCTAGGGGATGTGCCTTCGTAAGAGCACGGCGACAACATCCTTGCAGTGTGCATTAAGCTGACACTTTCTAGGAACATCATCTTGAAGCTTGTTAGGCCCTCACGATGGCGTAGGTCCGATATGGCGTCATTAACCGCTAACTCATATGTTTATTTCTAGTACCATCCCTCATGGTTACTTGGGGTATGGCTAATCTGAAAACGGTCTATACGAATTGATTAAGAATTCGCTCAGGCATTATCATGACCCTGATGTGCCTATGTAAAACATTTCAAGGTCTTCTAATGTATGTAATCAATTTTTACACGTGGATTGTAACTTGAATAAATCTACTCAGTGCTCGCATATTTCTTGGCCTTGTTGAAGCTGGCGTTTTCCCTGGTGTAAGGCTTCACTGGCGATATTTTTTGTCTATAATTGACATGTGCAGGTTACATACTACTTGTCTTTATGGTTCAGAAGACGAGATATAGCATTAAGGATTGCGTTATTTTTCTCATCAGTCACAGTCGCAGGTAAATATGTTTCGTATGGTGCATGATAAATTTGATATTCTCCCGAGGTGCTTTCGGTGGTATTCTAGCGTGAGTGGAATTGTCCTGTGTTTTAATCGGGTTCATTAACTCGTCGTAGTTATGGAATTGAACGTATGGAAGGTATTGGCGGTCTTCACGGATGGCAGTGGATAGTATGTTTGTTTCGTACCAATGTGCTATATTTCATTAATTCCCCATCCAGTTCTGTCTCGAGGGCTTAGGTATGTTTTTGACTAGACATCACCCAATCTCTCTCCTAACTTTAGCATCAGCGACGATTGTTGTAGGCATTCTTTCCTACTTCTTTATATATGACGTTAGTTTGATTATATCCACCTATTAAATCAGCACCCTAACGGCCATTCATAGTACCCAGAAACAGCAACCTTCCTTACGGAACATGAGAGACAGGTTGTCATCCAAATGGTCAAAGAGGACAGACTGGGTCTTGCAACTCACTACGATACAAAATTTGTCTGGCAAGCTTTGCTGGACTACAAATCCTATATCCAGGCTTTGATTTATATGTGCTTCCTTATTGCCGGCTATTCCATTGTGTTATTTCTCCCCACCATCATCAATTCGTTGGGCAAGTGAAAGTAATACCTGGTCCATCATAGATCTCACATGTTTTGTGCAGGTTATTCTGCGGCCAATGCTCAACTTTTATCAATTCCCCCGTATGTTGTGGCATGCATTTTCACAATCTCGAGTAGGTCCATCACGCCGTGACGCAGGCAGATTTTGACAGTAACCCAACAGCTGGATATATCTCTGACAAACTCAACTTGCGTGGTCCATTCCTCGTCGGGGGAGGTGTCGTTGCGATTGTCGGATACATCATCCTTATTACAGAGAAAAGGCCAGGGGTAGCTTATGTCGGTACCATCATCGCCGCCGCCGGTATTTTCCCTACTATTGCAGTCAACCTGGCTTGGGCGGGCTCTGCTGCAGGTGGCGATGTTAGGAAAGGTGCGTCGTCAGTTCTTTCACTATGTCCAAGGTTTATAGGACGTGTAAAGGAGTGACTTTTGCTGTGGTTATTGGCCTTGGAAATTTTGGAGGGTGAGATAACCCTTTCCACAGTTGAACACCGTTAATCCAATATATATATATATATATATAGCGTCTGTTCGTCTTTCATCTATCTGGAGCCATCCCGTTTCTTTGTGGGGCATGGTACTAACATCGCGCTGTTAGCATTATCGTAAGTCTGATCTCCCATCGTTGTGGAAAAGAAATATCATCTTTATCATAGCATTTTCCTCTCGCTGTTTATGATGTGGGATTTCCGGAGACTGAACAGGGCTAAAGAAGCCTACTGCATTGCTCAGGGCCTTGATGACAATCGAAGGGGTGAATTTGCAGAGCTTGGAAGCGAAAGTCCACTATTCAGGTAGGCGGCATAATTGGTCGCATGTCGCGTCTCTAAGCAGCCTTTAAAGATTTACACTTTAAAATATTTCATGTTCGTGACGGTGTTAGCACGAGGAGCAGTAGCGCACTCTTCAGGGTGTAGTTATCTGGTCACGATCGCCAGAATGGACTACGACGTTCGACGTTACTGTGATAAGATTGGTTTCAACGTCATGTGTGATAATGATAAGATTATTCTAACGTCGAGTGAATTTGTTGAGGTGCTGCGGGCACTGGAACAAGCTATTTTTATCGCACGCCACAATGCACCAGGATCGGAAGGCGGGTCTGCGGAGGTCTGCGGACGCACAGCTTCCTGGGCGGCAGACGTCACTATTCCCTTCCTTGGCATGGCTCCAAGTCAAAGTATAAAGTAGCCAGCTATGGCCTCCACCTGAGGCTGCATTCCATTCCTTCCCGCCACCTCGACTCATTTCCAGCCAGCTATTTACCTTAATACCTCCTAGAAATGCCGGTCGGCCAAGCTATACCAGGTGCATTCCTCTGTCTCTCGGCTGCTGTTCTGCTCGTCTTTGTGCGCGTCAATTTCATCTATTAGGTTCGATCTTATCTGCTTACACGTCCCCGTCACAGGCCTCCGTCTCCTCACCAACATGGGAGAAGATATCTTTTCTCGACGTTAGCTCCAGATCAAGGACCACACATTTCGGTGTCTTTGGGTACACGGGCAGCAAAGCAAGCATCGGATACCACTTCAATGTACCCAGAAATTTCGAGTAAGTACTGAACCCCTGACTCTCAACACGACTCTCAGCCCTTCCTCCCACAGCTCTTCCCAACTCGAATCGACCGTCATATATAACCTCACAAAGACGCTCATTTTGCATCCGATTGGTGCGTTTATTCTTGTATCTTTTACCCCTCTCCATTGTTTCTCACGCGGGGTATTTAGCGGCTGGCTTAGCCGGGATTGCATTTTTGTTCGGTCTATGTGGCATGGCACACCAACGCTCCGGAACGGTGTTCATGACCCTTGTGACTGGACTTGCGGCGATTACGACGTTAGTAGCATGGATAATTGACATGTCCTTATTCGGAGTCGCACGCACGCAATTCAGAAATCAAGGCTACTCCGCTCAGTACGGAAATGCAAACTGGCTCACGCTCGGAGCTCTAATTGCACTCTTGCTCGGATTCGTCGCTTCTACCGTCGGCATATTCGGCAGGTATAAGAGGCGAGATCACAACTATTGATGATATTGCACGAACGCGAACGCGAACGCACTTTGGACAATGTAATGATTTGTTGTATGCTACTTCTACGACTGTTACACTTCTGTATTTCATTTATTAATATACCCAAAATATGGACGGAGGCGCATTCCAATGGTCATGAACTCTCGACTGGAAGAACATGCGAAAATGGCATGGCTTCCGTCGGCTGCAGCCAGTTCTTTGAATCGTACATTGCATGCGGTGGGGAGTCAATCATATGGAAAGTATACGCAAAACGAGTCTGCTGGCTCGTGTTCCTCTCTGACTTGTGCAAGACAGAGCCATGAATCAGCACGAGGTCACCTTATTCCAAGGATCCACATGTCAGTAGCACCACTCTGGGAGGACACACGTACCCGGCTCGCATACCTCGAGAACGTACCTGCCCCTATCCACCCGAGCTTCGCTCTCAGCGTCTTCCGGGATTAGCCGCTCGAATCCGGTCCCACCGGTCGGAAGTCTGACAAATCGCTTCGCGATAGGAGTGGTAAGGTGCGATCCTGGGAGAAAGGAAAGTGCGCCGTTCTCGGACGTGCATTTTTCTAGTGCTATCCAGAATCCGAGCGCGGATGGTGGATCGGTGTACTGTGATGTGTGAGATAAGACAAGTGCGCAGCTGAGGAGCGCGCTTACCAGGAATGTTCTGTGAAAGTTCAACGTTCACGCATGACGACGATGATTAGGAACGGATCGAACAAAAATTTTAAAAAAGGCACGCAACGAATCGTTATGTTCTGGAACTATATAATTACGGTATTCAGTTCACTCATAAAGGAGACACTAGCTACTTGCCTTCGCCGCCAATCTCCGGCTGTTTCGTTATGATCATCGACTGCAGTGCTAATCAAATAGATATACGACATAACAAAACAAAAAACATGTAATGAGTTGCGCGACGCTCACCAACTGGGTCACGATGAAAGTTGAGATCACGAACGAGTTGCCTCAGGCGTTCATTCTCCAACGTCACTTTACGAAAAGCGGGATCTAGTTCATGTAGCGCTGCAGCCCATAAGGCCACGACAGTAGTACACAAATGAAAGAAGCGCACCATGCCCAATCTTATTGACAGCCCTCTCCTTGGGTCTGGTTAACTTTCCAGTCGAGTCGAGCGCATCCTCTTCCAAGAAAAATCGACTGTAACCGCCAAAAACAGTGAGATCGTAAGAACAAGTTGTTCAAGAAGGCATGCGCACATCTTATCACCGGACGTTAGAAAGTACTCATCTCCAACATGATTATCGTCGCCGGTCGTAAACTTGGTCTACTTATCGTCGCATGCGCCGTCTATGCATTTATACAACAATTTACGTACCAACGGATGGTCATTGATATCAAACCCGTCCAACAGCTGTTTCGCGCGAGCCAACAGCGTCGCGGTCTCGTCGCCTGTTAGAAACCCAGGGACGATGAGGTATCTGAGCATGTGCGCGTTAAAGTGAGGATACCGCGAGGTAGAGCAAGACATGCCCATCGTTGTAAAACTACAGACGGCGATTGAATGTGAGGGCTATGATCCCGAGGAAGGGCTGTCGCACCTGGTATACTTGTTCTTTTGTGAGTTGCATGTCGGAGTTAATAGGATGAATAGGTCCTGACTGACATTGCTCATTATATTACAGAACAAACACAGGTTAAATCGACAACTTGCACGAAAGCAATGCTACTACAAATGACTAATGCAGACAAACATGGGGGACGAATGCAAGGTATAGATATGTACAACGAGAAGGGGGTACAGAAAAACAAGTCAGGTTTCACCAGCGCCATTCGGCTCCGAGCTGACATCTTGCCCATTGGCTAACATAGCCATCAAGTGGTCGATCTTTGCCTTGTGAATCCGATGGTGTTCCTGCCACCCCTTCCATGGATGATGAGGATACTATTTAGAATATGAGTGATCCCGCTTCGAAGGTAACCTATAACAGAACGTACTATTCTCCCGAATCGCTGAAACACCCTATCCGATGTCCCATCTGGTTTGGTCAAGAAGAATTTGGCAAGTAAAATGTCATCGTCACGGCTATAACGCATTTTCTTGTCCGGCGGATCAGGTAAGGGCTCATCATTCTCCGAACGATTCAGCTCATGTTTATGCCGCCTCCAGTACTTCATCCAGGATGCGCGCGAGTGGTGTGGTGCCTATCGCAGATAATGTCAAATGTGTTCAGTATACTAGACATAATTCGAACCTTTGCTGCAACCTCTTTCCAGAAAGCCACCATGTCAAGCCGTCCTTGAGACCTAGAGGTGGTCAATCGATAAGCCACAGAACTACACATAACCACACCAACCTCCTGTATTCCATGAATCTCGTCAAGAATCGGACATCCTCACGAGTGAACGCAACTCCCTTCCCAGTCGTACTTCTGTATAACGCTCTGGGAGGCGTAGGTGACCGGTTACGTGTAGATGAAGAACCAATTTGTTGTCCTGAGTTCATGTGCATTCCGTCTGAACCGCCATGTAGCATCTCCTCCTCTTCATCCACGTCAGGATCCCCGTTTGCTGGCGATTCAGAGCGATCTGCGTTCATCACATATCCGCCAAGGCGAATCTGATGCTTGTTGCAGTAGCGACGCCAGGAGTAGAAGCTATCATGAATCTGTCACCGTCATACTCTATCTATTGATTGCTTGAGCTCACGTATGATGGGGAGCCTTGATTGCAATTCTTTCGCATATCTCGCGCAAACTATGGATATCATGCGCACACGCGTTAACACACATTCGGCTTCTCTTACCTCAATACCAGTCCTTGTTCTTGACAATAATCAATGTACTTTTTGAGATACATCACGTCCTCGGCTGTGAACAAATTCCCACCGTATGTGCTCTTGATAACACGCGTTGGAGGGGTTGGAGAGCGAGCAGGGGGGTTGCGATTGACAACAAGCGCAGAAGCAGGCGTGGCAGGTGGTTGCTGGAGAAATATCAGTCTCTAAATCATCTCCAAAAAAGAAAGGAAAACGAACCTGCCCGCGAGAACGCTTTCGACCTCGGTTCTTGTCTCCAGCATCTGCTGGTACGGTGGGAGGGCAGGCTACAGTATTGGTCTCGTTTGATGTGGATGTACTTGTAGCTGGTTCTTCCATGTACGCAGTTTGTTGCTCATATGACGTGTGATCATACTGCCAAATGAACATTTGAGCATTTTCAGTCCTAAAGTACCATAAAGTCCACGCACGGCGGCTGGATCATAATATTGAGCTTGATTCGCCAGATACCCATAATCGTAAGTTGCAGGTGGCGCGAGTGAGTGACCACTATGCGCAGGATGTTCATACTCATTCCAACCATTACCTTCGCGACCCGCGTAAGCAGGGGTGCGAGACATAATTTGATGTGGAGGAGGCGGGGAGATATGTGTTTGTTGAGGTGCAATACTAGTAGATCCCTGCCAAGTCTGGGGTGCAGACGAATTATGCAGATCGCGAGGCGCAGGATGCATAGAAGAGCTGTAGATAGGATAGTTGAAGGCCTGGGTATGTACGAGAGACTCGACCGTCGGGATCGAGCTGATGGGCTGCTCAGGATGGGGTTGTATTGGCTGCGGAGCAGCTTGCGGCGGTGGTTGGAGTTGACGTGTAACCTGGTCATCGCGCACTCTCTTCCTAGTATTGTGGACAGGGGTTTGCGACTGGTTCTGAGCCTGTCCTTGTGGTGGGGGTAAGCTCGCAATCGGAGTCTGCATCGATTGGATATCGACAGGTTGCGAAGGTGACAATGTAGGCGTCAAGCTGCATGGACAGCCGTCAGCCTATCTTGCCCAGACCGGGCGCATATATAGAGCACTCACGTCTCGTTTCCTGTTACTTTGCAGCCTGCCCAGTTGCTATGCACGGTGTGGAGTTGACCTTCCTTAATACACTCGTGTACCCAACGGGCGTCTAGGACTAATTTACCCTTTTTTCCCGCATACTGGCGCCACAAATTCTGGCCTGAGGATTTATGAGGGTCCACTGGATCGCATCGTGTCAGGATCAATGTGGTGCAAGGGCATACATGAAGCGTACCTAGTATGTAAGGCACACCGCTGTAACCGGGCGAGACGGTGCCGCCGTGCTTCTGGATATGTATGTGAGCTCGAGACGCATGTGGAAAGGCAAAGACTAAAGGACAGAGAAGGACTAACCACGATGAGCTGGGCAATGTCGTCCTTGTCGTTGACATCCTTCTCGATGTAAATTGCGAGCGGCGAGCCGAGCATTGGGTCAATGAAGAGGTCGCCGCTGAAGTTGTCGTCCGGCTGGGCATGTTGACGTCGGGTAGAAGCGCGAGGAGGTGCCATGGGTCTTGGCCAAGGAGAGATTATCTGCGCTCCAGTGGTGGTTGGAGTCCGACTCCCGACTTTCCCACGCATGCTACCGTACACGCTATCTACCCCCACTACTCCACCACCCGCCTAGCTCAATTCGCACCATCAAATCCCCAAGCGCTTCCATTCCACCCGTCGCTCGCCGACGTCCCGAGTGCCCTTCCTCCGCGCGAATCCTCGTCGTACCTGTCTTTTCAGCCAGCTCTTTCAGCACCCGCGTCTGATCCATACCGTTTCAGTGTAATACAGACCAGAAAAATAGTGCGCACTCACAAGCATCATCATTTTGCTTCGAAATTTCGCAAACAAGTCCTCGACCATCGGTCCCGCTTGATACTCTTTCAGTCTGCCGCGATGTAGTTCGCCCATGACGACAGCAAACTGTAGCACGGCTTCAAGGGATTGGCGGAGGATTTCTCCTACTTCACGCTGCCCAGACCGCAACAGGCAAGCACTCAGTATGTTGTCTAGCAGCTCAGAGTGACTCTGAGACAATGAAAATACGTCGCTGAACCGTTCTGTGATTGGCACCGCGGCTGTCGACGTCGGTGATGCCGGCCGGGATAAAGGTGGCAACGTTGACGATGCGGCGGCGGCAGCTGTAGCAGCCAACCGCTCAAGGAAAGGATCAAAGTTCCCTCCGATTGCCGTATCAAAAATGTACGCAGAGAGGTTGAAGACAAACGACTGAGCCACAAAGCGAAAGTGAAGCATGGTCCTCTTAAACTTGACCAACGTCTCAAAAAGAGGCCTGGAGGATGACCGGCTCATTCTATGCACAGCTTTGATAGCGTGCGTGACTGCAAAGCATTCAGAACAGGGTGGAACATATATATGGCGTCGTACCTCTCATCAGTCGGAGAATAAATGCAAACATTCTTTGATACTTGGATAGAATATCTGGTGTGATCAAAACTTCCAGTGCGCGAGGCGGCTTGTAATCCATGTACAAAAAGTCCAGGGCCCTGTCAAATCCGTCAGACCAACTTGCAACATAGCTGGTCATCTACCCACTCGATAGCTATCGCATGCGTAAGCACTTCGTTCAGAGGAATGTACAGGACACTTACACAATGGATCCATCCATTTAACCGAACCAGCGGGCAGGTCACGGATGGCAAAACCGAGCCTGTACTCCGCCTCTTGGCGTATCTTATCCCTATCTCCCATACCAATAGAATCCACGATAACGGTACGTAGCGAGTACCCAAGATCAGTTCCGACTGGTGGCCATTTGTCACCATCAAACAAATCAGCAGCGAGTCCAACTGCCCAAGGTTGGGCGCCCGGTACATATTTCTTGCTTCTTCGCCGACGGAGTGAGTACAGTGACGTCCCATGTCGTTTCGAGTCCAATTCGTACTCCTCGACGTCTGAGAACAAAGATGAAGACAAACGAGACTCAAATGCCGGCAACGTGACTAAGAGGAACGAGCGTAAAAGCTCCAAGTGTGCCCGCAAGTTGAGGTTACCATCGGCAGAGAGGAATACGATAAGGAGCGCATCGGATAGCTTTAGAGCGTGGTCAACCAGTTTCGAAAACACTAAGAACGCGAGACGGGGCAAAGTAGGAGTGATTGAAGGTAGCCGCTCAGGAAAACTTTCAATGAAGGCACGGAAAGCTACCACGGCGTTATCTTCCGACTTTAAAGCAGACGAGTCTTCGAAAGATCCCGGAGCCTGATCAAAAACCTGGAACTCTGCGAGTTCAGGTTCATACAACGTTGAAGGTGGCTGTTCTATGGATGACAACGAAAAAGATTGCGACTCGGTCTTTTCTCGCCCGTTCAAAGTCTGGTTCCACTCAGCCTCGATTTCATTTTCCGTCCAAAACCATTTGATCGGTTTTTGGCCTTGAGGCGCAACGAGTAAGGGATGTTCTGGCTGCGCTTCTTGCAGCAGAACGAGAGACTTTTGTGCTGCCGGGAGAACTTCGACTAGCTCCGGAGGGAAGAAGGCAGGATATTCAGTGCTGAGCTTCTCCATGATTTCAAAAATATCGTCAGCCTGCTCCTCTTCTTCCATTTCATCCATAGCATATTGATCAGGTCGTTCCCCTACGACTCGAGTGCTCTTTTTGATGTATGCCGTTCCGTAGCCTACCGAGTGAGAGATTTCACGTAGATAATCTCGGCAAGTATTGGTTAGGGTGAACGCGAATATAGCAATCACAATTCGATGAGATTGTCGTTCCATATGCAACACAAGTTCGTTGTATATATGGTTCAAAAGTGGAATGGGCGCTGATTCCAGAGGTGGATATTCTTCGGGTGGTATATCTTCATCCTAAGCCAAATTTGAGCAGAAAGATGAAATCAACAGATCGACCACGTACACGTCCATAGAGTGATGACAAGGCAGTCAAAATATCCTCATAAATCGCGTATTGCATGTAAATCGCAGACAACTGTTGACCTTGGAGTGCTACCATCGTCGAACATTGAGAAATTTCTTCCCTTAGATACGTTAAAACCGTGGATATAGAATGAGCAAAGGCATGAATTGTAGGCCCATCATGTGCAGATCTTGGTTCTTTCAGAGGCAGCCCGTATGCGTGAATAAATTTCATTACCTCGCTCGAAGGGTGACCAAAAGCACCTCCAGACGCCGTATCAACGTCCCTATCGTCAAAAATCGCTGCGTAATGCTGTTGATAGTATTAATATATGATCCAAACTGGTAAGAGCATACCCTCACCTCCGACAGATCATCATGTCCTTCCCATCAACTATCAAATAGCCTTGTCGGCCCTCTTTCACGTAGAGGAATGTTTCCTTCTCCGTGTCCCAGACGTAATAAATGGAAGAAGTGCCCAGAACAAGAGTTTGCACAGCAGAAAGGAATTCAGTTTGGTTCAGATATACTCTGTCAACAGCCGGATAGTCAAGTGACGAGGACTGCAACCTATCAATAATTGCCAGGTTGACACATACAGCAGATACGCAGACTTACTGATGTCTGGCAACAGAGTATACCAGGTGATCCTGCTCCGAAATGAAGGGCGTGGAATATGGTTTATCGGGTAAAGTGTCTGGGCGCACTCTATCCCAGTACAAGGCTTTATTCTATCGCTAGTTAAGCACAAGGACACCAAGCATCACAAATATACTGACCCGTGGCTTGCGTTTCGATAATGAAGCCTCTCTCCATGATTCGTATACACCCAGTGGACGGTCTAGCAAAGGATCAGCATAAGTGGTAGCTAGAATAGCTAATTCTGGTGGTAAAGCGTCCGTTCGTATACGAGGAGATGGCAAGGGCCGGATCTTTTCCAGGCAATCCATTATTGGGTTCTGCGGCTTGTCTGGAAGGGCGGGGACGAAAAAGAGGGAACCAAGGTCTGGTAAATCATGTGTACTTTGATCTTTCATAAAGAACGAGTCTTCTTTGAAATCATTTACATTGGGGAAGAGAGAGTGGAAGTCCATGATTGTGAATTCCACTGGAGCGCGTTGTTTGGTTACGGCGAGATGCACAAACCTTGACCTTGACATGAGTCACTGAGGTATTGGACACGTTATAAATGAGTGTACATTTAAGATAGATGGTAATACACAAAATAATAACCTGAAGTCTGTCAAGGTAGTATGTAAATCGTCAGTCACAGAAGCCAGTGGACAGAACGGCACCACAACGCCTGCATGTAGTCCTTCTGTCAAGAAGACAACATCCTATACCAACAGGGAACCAGAAAATGGCCGCCAGGAGTCCTAAAGCTGCCGGTAAACGATCAATCCAACGGAGGGCTATAGGAGCGCACCAAGAAGGCCAAAACTCGTTTGAATGTCATGCGTCCCAGCTTGCACGCAAGCCATCTGGGAATGGCCCGGCGGTATGTGCTCGTCCGTCAATAGGTATACGCTGGGCGGTTCTGTGCCATAAGCGGGAGCGGTGGTGATCAGGCGCTCGTGTTCGTCGATTGCAGCAAATGGCGGGGGTTCCGCATGGGAAGTGCCTATGCCAGATGTGAATTAGGAGGTCATTACGGCAGACAAGGAACGCGTACCAGGTAGACCAGGGTCATAGGGTGGAGGGTCATCTGGCTGGGTCGCTTCGTTGTGCTTATTAGTCTGTGGATGGTCAGTAGATGGGAGCCAAGAAGTGGTAAAGCACGAACCATTCCGTTGTTTTCCGGTGTTACGATCATGGAGACCTGAGTCCTCACAACTGCGGAGACAAGTTTAGCGCGTAGCCTGCGAGGGACAGCCTTGGACGGCTCAGGAACCTCATATTAGGTTCGATCGTGTCATTATCTTATCTTATCAAAACCACGTGGAGATTCAGCATTTTGGGAAATTTTGGCTCGCACACTTTTGCAACCCTCGTCACTCTCATCGCAAGCTTCTTAAAAAAAAAATGGACACTCCATCCACATCCACAATAGATGCTCGTGATATGACCTCAAGAGACTAGTTGCGCTCATTCCGACCTTCGCATAAGCGAAATAAATCTCTAACATCATATTTTGATTCAACTCTAGCTATGCAGACTCTTATGCCCACTTTGGTAATCATCGGAGCTTTTTGCATTTTGTTGCACTCCCTTATGTTATCTTTTAGCCATTCACGAGGAGATGCTCAAGGATACCGTTAGAACAGGATCGTATCGCACTGCGATCATCGATAACAGCCACCTTTTCAGGGGAAAAACGGTGCTAGACGTCGGATGTGGAACAGGCATCCTCAGTATGTTTGCTGCCAAAGCTGGAGCAAAGCATGTCGTCGGAGTGCGTAGCATCATCTTACGTGTGCGAGAGCTCGTATCTCACGGTTTACAGATCGACATGTCTAACATCATTGATCAAGCCCAAAATATAATCGAGGCAAATGGCTTCAAAGATAGTAAGTCTCTCAACGTAGATCACTCCGCCACCTCATCCAAGATAGCAATTACTCTCGTAAAGGGTAAACTAGAAGATACCGAACTGCCAATAAAGGAATTTGATATCATTATATCCGAATGGATGGGTTACTTTCTCCTATACGAGTCCATGCTCGACACTGTCTTGCTGGCTCGGGACAAGTATTTAAAACCAAACGGTCTCATGTTCCCTGACAATGCTACATTATTCCTTGCTGCCATCGAGGACAAGGACTACAAGGAAGAAAAGATAAACTGTGAGTCTTTCGTCTCGTCAATACATGGATAGTTTTAATACATCAGAAGTCTGGGACAACGTGTACGGCTTCAATTTCTCTTGCATTAAGGACATTGCATTACGAGAGCCACTCGTTGATACTGTTGATTTGAAATCCGTCGTCACCGATCCTTGCTTAATCAAGGTACATATCAAACCACAAGATTCTATGGGATCTCATCGTCTGTAGCATATCAACCTTCTTACCGCTAAGAAGGAAGACCTTACATTTACGACACAATTCGCGCTAAAGGCATCGCGGAATGATTGTGCGTCGGAATCATCCAGTCCGAGCCCTGCTGACCCGCGTTATATAGACGCCCATGCTTTCATAGCGTGGTTCGACATCGTTTTTGGATGCACGCACAAGAAAACAAAATTCTCCACGGGTCCACACGCACAGTACACCCACTGGAAGTACGTCTTTAGTTCCTCCCTGAAAAGCCAAGATCACATCTTCTTATAGACAAACCGTGTTCTACACCCCCTCTACTATACTCGTCAACGGAGGCGACGTCATCAAAGGCACCCTGTCATGCGCACCCAATCAGCGTAATAACCGTGACTTGGATATCTCCATCAAGTATACCCCACCAAGGGAACCAGAGGTCAAGATGGATTACAGGATGTGCGTCATTCTCGCTCCATTATTCTCGATATCGTCATTCTTGATCGTCTTGTTGGTAACGAACGCTGACCGGTTGTCAGGTCTTAATACATATATCCGCCTAATACCTTTTTTGTTCGCGCCTTTGACACGAACCCGCATTTGGCCACCGATGCTCTCTCCTACTTGCCATTGATCCATCCGCGCGCACAATCAATCCAAATCATCCGATATCGCAATGTATTCCGTCGTTTGATTTATCCACTTGTCCATACACTCCCTCCTGTGAATTTGCCATTTATACGACATATATAGGTACTAGGTTACTGTTATCATACACGTACTTCCAATATGTAATGCGACTTAGACGCAAACAAAACCAAATCTTTCGATAGTGTTGCAGAATGGGAAAATGTGAATCTTGGCAACTAGAATAAGACTCTAGTTTACAGAGAGTGCTTTAAGTACAAAGCCTTGTAATCACGGATGTCCATGAAACAGTAGAGCCAGCCAATCTACCACCTGCTCGTGTCATTATCTTATCTTATCAAAGCCACGTGGTGATTCCGCCTGCCTCATCGCAGGATCGAGGGTTACCTCGCCAACCCCGCAGAGTTCGACAGCGAAGGCCAGCGCTGCCTTATCGTCGGTAAAGACGGCAACACTACCGATATCACCGTCGGCCGCTACGCCGGCAGGCTGGTGTCATTCATCCTCAACGAAGTCGGCATCGAATCCGTCGCATCCTCCGTGTACTGCATATTTCTTTCTTGATCCGTATGTTTCTCCCGCTTCCCCGCGCATAAAAAATCTTTACATAAACCCCCATACTTGTTACGAATTTGTTGTTAACCGATCATGATCAATGAGCTGAAGTTCGATGCCTAGGTAACGGTTGAGTTGAGCATTTGAGCCATCGACGCGGAGCAGCACTTCTCCCCTCGGCAAGACTCGGTCCCGGATTAGACGGAATAAATTCTACGACATCGCAAACAAATCCAAATCCTTCCATGTCGCTTCCATCGTATGTCTATAAACTCATCCCGTCCAGCGCACCGCCCCCCGATCCCCTACCGATCTACCTACCATTGAGCGCTCTCGATGAATCATCGGGATTCATCCATCTATCCACAGCTGCTCAAGTCCCTGGGACGCTATGTCACTTCTTTTCTTCGGAGTCAAAGGTATACGTGCTGCGAATCCCGTACGATCGCGTAGGGAAAGATATCCGGTGGGAAAGTCCAGATGCTAAAATATGCGGACCGAGACCTGGAGAGAGTCTATTTCCGCATTTGTATAACAATGGGAGACTAGGATGTGGGGAGGTCGAAAGTGTTGTAGAATGGGAGAATGCGAGTCCTGAGAGCAATGCGGCTGGATGGGACGATGCTCTGACCAAGGCAGCATCGTGGTTGATATAGCGCCTTGACTTGGCTATTCTTATGGAATATGTTTGTCCCCTCAAAAGTATACAGTTTTTGCCGCTGCTGTCGTGTCTACGACGCGCTTTTGCTTCTTTTCCTTTCTCTCATCCCGGTCCACCTCCTTTTTTTTGCGGTTCAGAATGTGAAAGTCATCCTCGTCTGCACCAGCCTCTTTGCCCGCCCCAACAACCGTCGAAGTCGTTGCCGAGTCTGCGAGACACAGGTCAGTGTCATCTCGTAGCTTAGAGATTTCAACGCACCTTGCGTCCGCAATCCACAATCTTTCGCCAAATGAGACGTATCACCGCATAACTTACAGCTCCCTCCGTTTGGATATATCCCCTTGTCCTTGTTTTGCGGACACGATGACGCAAGGTGGCCTTTCCCGTGGCATACAAAGCACGACGCAAAGGGCAACGGATTAAATTCGTCCATAGGTTTTTTGCAACGTGATAAGTTATGTCTTGTCGAGCCGCACCTGCAACAGGGGCCATAGTTTACAATGAAGTGTGCAGATAGGACAAAACATACCGGTAACATATCCCAACCACGCTTCTCCCAGCATCTTCCATCTCCGTCTTTGCCGTCGTTTGACACTCTTTTGCGGTATGCCCTTTTTCGCGACAGACGAAACATGTTGTGTCCACCCTCCGCTCTTGTATCCTCTTTATACGACGATTCTCAGAGGATGCTTGACGTCGAGCGTTTTTACTTTGCCCCTCCTTGTTCTTGCGTGTAGCCTCGAGTTTAGCCTTTGATATGCCCCCCTCTACCTTCTGGGCATCCTTTTCTTCGGGTGCCCCATCAACCTTCTTTGGTTTTCTTTTTCTGATACGTTTTCTCTTCTTTTTGGGTGGTCCCTCATCGTTCCCACCCATCTCTTCAGTGTCTTCCCCTTCCCTCGCGGGCTCCGCTACGCTTTCGGAAAAGCCTGCTTGTACGTATGTTCTCTTGATTCCAAAATTTGTTATTCGTGTCATGTCAAGCGTAAAAACTTTTTTGATTGGATCACGGCTATAGCTCTGTCGAAAACACTTCCTCGGACAAACATCACCACACCTGTACGGCTCTCCCAAAATCCCACCGAAATTCGAATCAACGAGCGTCAAGATCCGCACTGCTAACGAACCAGGTATACACTACACTACTACATTGATAACAGACGTCTTTGCTCGACGAGAAATATATCAAATCCACACGCTCCTCCATTACTGGTATCTTGACATCCCTTCCAAAGAGAATAATTAAGGGTATAAATAATGATATTATCGTTCGTCGTTGTGTCATTAATATTGTGTCGTATTGCCTTTTGAGAATGGAAGAGGAACCTTGCGAAATTCTAGCCTTAGCTGTCGACATGGACAGAGGCGATGCAACTTGCCCATCGCCAGCTACTGCCAACAGCCAAGGACAAGGACAAGAAATCCCCACGCCGAATCGGATTAAGCTCTTGCCATCCTTATCTGGCTTCTGCGCCCATACACGAACGCCAGCATAGAATTGCTCCTTAGGTATCTCCTCCACCAATTTTCTAAAAACCTCGTTGGGTTAGCCGTGTCGAGACTCGAGACGTGGCCCGAACTCTTTGCAATGAGTTCCGACGAAATAATAATACCAACCGAAATTTTATACGACATCCTTCGTCTTCTCTGCGATGGACAGACTATCGCTCTCCATGATTTGAAGAATGAATCACACTTTCACGAGTTCCCGTGGGCCGTTGGGCAGGTTTGCAGGCACTGGAGAGGGGCATTTCTGTCCTATTCACACTTGTGGACCTCTTTTACCCTAAAGCCTGGCACTTTTAGCGCCGCTTACTTTGCTGAAATGAACCGGCGCGCGACCATATACCTCGAACGGTCTGAACAGCGGCCTCTCACCATAGTCGTGTCCATGCCATGCAGAGGCACCGAAAAATTTCCTAAAACTGTTTGGAAAATGCTATTATCGTGCTTGAAGCGATGGAAAAAGGCCAATTTGGTGCTGGGCAATGGAGCTGCGCGAGACGAACTTCTCAGACGCAGAGGGTACATGTCGAGCATAGAATCCCTCACGATGTCCACACCCGATGACATGGCCCTGAAGAACTATAACGGATTCCAAGTTGGTCCGCACCTAACTGAACTTGATCTTGCCCAGCTCGGGTACAAGGAAAGATGGCAGTTCCCTTGGGCACAATTGACGAAGCTCAAAATAGTAGTGTTCGACCACTACGGCTGTGATCTGTGGAGAGCCCTACGCCAGTTAAAAAATATCGAACAGTTAACCATCATCATAACCTCCCCCTGGAACCGATTCCTCACTTTCCCATTTCCCACGATACGCCTTCCTAGCCTTCGGCTTCTCGAAATTACCTTAGCATTTGCCAAGATGTTCTCCTGGTTCACTGCGCCTTTGCTGGAACATCTTCACATACACGGGTATGGTCACTGGGACAGATATTTTCACAACAATCAACCCTACGAGAGAGAAATAACGTCTTTAATCCAACGTTCATCCTGTCACATTCGCCGATTGGCACTCGAGAAATGTAGAACGGAGGAGATGCGCACAATAGTGAAAACACTGGCCAGCGTCGAAGAACTCTCCATTGATTACCCAAGTTCCCTGGATATAATACAGGACATTACGGGACTTGATGGCCGCATGTACCTGCCCAAACTGCAGGTGATGTGTATGGTCTATCTTGTAGAGAACCCGGTGACACTATTAGAGGACGCAGTGACAGTATTTTCTCGTCTTTTGGAGACGCGGGGGAAGGGATTGTCCCTTGCGAGCCATAACATTTTGCCGCTTGAGAAGTTTGTGCTCCGGTTGACCTTGCAAGGAAAGTGCCCCGACGAGGTCTTGGAAGTGGTACATGGCTGGCCGTCCTTTGCTCAAATTTATATCAACGGCATTCAAGCAATTGACTCCATCCCTTTGATCGTCATGCTATCCTGATAAAGGCTACTGCAGTAGCGGATGCGAGAACTCGACTTGTACATTTAGTTTAGAATTTTTTCGTACAAAGATTTCATCATAATGTAGCGATTGATGGGGACTACATTACATGACATCACTATTACTATATACGTACGTTTTGAGAATAGGAGTTCCCTCACCACTGTGGCATCTCGGACTCGGCCATCCCTGGGATCCAACTTGTTTGTCATTGTGCCAATACCTGCGCCCAAACGCGAACGCCAACATAGAAGAAGTTTTATGCGACATCTTTCGTCGTCTTTGCGATGGACCTATTGCTCTCCATGATTTGAAGAACGAATCACACTTTCACGAGTTTCCTTGGGCAGTTTGACAGGTTTGCAGGCACTGGAGAGGGTCTTACACGCATTTGTGGACCTCTTTTGCCCTAAAACCTGGTACTTTCAGCGCCGCTTACTTAGCTGAAATGAACCGGCGTGCGACCATATACCTCGAGCGATCTGGACAGCAGCCTCTCACTATAGCCGTGTCCATGTTTTGTAGGGGCACCGAAAAATTTCCTAAAATGGTTTGGAGAATACTATGCTTGAAGCGATGGAGAAAGGCCGTTTTGGTGCTGGTCAATTCATTCGGACGAGACGAACTCCTTAGATGCAGAGAGAACATGTCGAGCCTCGAGTCCCTCACGGTATCTATACCCGATGATACGTCCCTGGAGAACTATGACGCATTTCAAGTCGGACCGCACCTAACTGAACTTGATCTTTCCCACCCCGGATTCACGGCAGAATTCCGAATTCCTTGGGCACAATTGACGAAACTCAAAATAGTAACATCCGACAAAGATTTCGACAATAACGGCAAAAATATGTTGGGAGTACTGTTTCAGTTAAAAAATATTGAACAGTTAACCATCCGAGCTATCACAAAGTACACCAAACGGGACTCTTACACATTTCCCTTTGTACACCTTCCTGTTCTTCGGTGTCTCGAAATCAGCTTAGACTGCGCCACAATTTTCTACTGGTTGACTGCGCCTTTACTGGAACATCTTCACATACACGGGATTAATGACAAAAATCTCGATTATGACATCATTGAGCTTCATGAGTATCACATAGCGTCTTTCATCCGACGTTCATCTTGTCATATTCGCCGATTGACACTCGAGGCTTGTAGAACGGGGGAGTTGTACAGGATAGTGAAAGCACAAGAACTGGCCAGCGTCGAAGAGCTCTCCATTAATTATCCTGACCCAAATTCCCTCCGACCCTTTATAATACAGCACGTTAGGACACTTGATGGTTCCATCTACCTGCCCAAACTGCAGGTACTGCAAGTGACGTGTACCCTGAACGGAGTGGAAGCATTAAAGAGCGCAGTGACAAACTTTTCTCGTCTTTTGGAGGCGCGGGGGAAGGGATTATCCCAAGTTGCGAGCCGCGACATGGTACCGCTCGAGAAGTTTGTGCTCCGGTTGACCTTGCAAGGAACGTACCCCGCCGAGGTCTTGGCCATCTTTTGCTCAAATTTTTATCAACGGGACTGTGTTCAAGCGATTGACTCCATCGCTTTGATTGTCATGTAATCCTGAAAGAATAGCGGATGCGAGAACTGCTGCTTGTAGTACCTTGGGTATCTAGTTTAGTTTTTTTTTGTATAGAATTTTCAATCTCAGAGTAACGGGATCGAAGCGAGCGCTTGAGCGAGAATCAGATCTTGCTATCAATATCCCTATCATCCGACTTGTTTGCCAATACCCGCGCTCATATGTGAACGTTTGAACGATAGAATTGCTCCTCAGATATCTCCTCCACCGAAGCCTCACCGGCGAATCAACACAATTCGCCAATTGCAACAGAGCGTCGAGATTCGCGCTGCCAACGATCCTATTATATACTACACTACTACATTGATAATTCTCGACGAGAAATATATCAGGTCTAACTAAATCCACACCAACAAATGCGTACACACTCCTCCATTACACATCCCTTCCAAAGAGAATAATTAAGGGTATAGATAAAGATATTGATATCATCGTTCGTCGTGGTGTCATCGTGTCGTGTTGTCATATTGCCTTTTGAGAATGGAAGAGGAACCTCGCGAAATTCTAGCTCTAGCCCGACGCGATGCAACTTGCCCGCCCACTGCCAGCTACTGCTGACAGCCAAGGACAAAAAATCCCCACATGGATAGCCCAACGAGCAACCCACAAAACATGATGACCCGCATCTCCTCTCCGGCAGGCGACCTTTCAAACAAGAGGGACATCGCCCCGCTCATACCATCCTTCCTGCGTGAGGGAGAGCTCAGCGGACGGAGGTCCCAGGTGTACTTTTTTGTGCGGGATGACACGCCCAGCCCCCATGGCCACACGAATCTGGAGCTTTCCCGTGCCAAAAGGCTGAGCGGTAATCCGTGGTCGTCACATGCGAGTGTGAATGACCCCGAAGCTCGTGCACGAAATGGTACTGGAAGGTAGGGTATCGAAAATGGAATAGGAAGAGGGTACATCGGTGGAATGAAAGTCAAAGAAAACGTTTTCAGTCGTGGGTTGCTTTTGGCGATACGCGCGGCTCCTGCCGAGAGTGCGCCGTCGCCGGGGTACTTGACTATGGTCAGGTGTAGTGTGCGTAGCTTGCAGAATCCTTGAATCGTCTTGGCAAAGGAATCCTGCATGGAGTGGACATCAACGTTTGTCATATCGTTACCAGATGCTAAAGAAACGTACAAGTTGAAAAGATGGCTTTTGTGCACACGTCAATGCTAGGTGTTGCAAATGGGGGCATGATTGTATAAGGGATCGAAGAAGGCTTCCACTGTCGTACATGGAATGCAGAGAAAATGATATATTCAGCTCGGTCAACGAGGTGAGTTCCCGAAGAAGGTTCGCGACCGCGGGTGCAGAGACCTCCCGCGTCTCTACCGGCTCGCGAAACGTAACCGACTGGAGAACCGGATATAGATGAGAGATTGCCTGAAGCTGCTGAAGTGTTCCTGAAAAGGAAGTCAAGTGAAGGTGATCTGGGTTGACGGATGCGAGATGAGCCGGAAGAACGGTGTGTTTCGAGAGGCCAAGAACGCGCAGATTCTCGTGAGATTCCAGAAATGAAATAAAGGGCCGTTTCTCGCCAGGGTTCGAAATCCTCGGTACCCAATCAACGGAGATGTCTCCTAGAGTGAGCTTCCGCAGCTTCGGCCAGCGGCCTTCGACAAGGCGTTGGGTGTGGACAGGGGAAGACGCCGTGCCTTCGAATATCAGTTCTTCAAGGTCAGGGCAGTTATCGATGAGCATGGACCACAGCTTGAGCATGACAGGTTCATCGTCTAAGTAAAAGATGAATAACGCCAATTGTACGGAACACAATCCCGACACGTACCTTCCAGAAACGTCGCAGTGAAAGCACTTCTGAAACGCAAGGAAAAACCGGAAAGATTCACAAAGTCAAACAACTATACAAGAAGCGTCAGCGGGACGGACTCTTCAAGAAATTGCACAAACTCACGTGGCTGTTAGGCGCCGGAAGACGCGCTCCGAAACTCGTTCCGATGAACCGTAATTGAGGGCAGCTGCAAATTACGCGGTTGTTAGTCAACGCGGGTCCAAAATGTGTGTCGCGTAATACCGCTCACCCCACGCGCAGTGCGAACCACATGTCTTCATTAAGCGGCATCTCATCAGCATCCCAAATGAATTTGGTCAGGGCGTCGAGCCGCTTTGAGGCCGCGAGCGATCTGACGACGGCAGAGATAGAGCCGTTCTCGGACACTGTGAGGGTGTTCCTCCATTTTGCCTGCGGGCGGACGTGCAATTCCCTGACATGGCGGGAGATATCGGGCCTGCGGTGAAGCATGGCGAGGGTAAATGTACATTGTTCGATGGTGTTGAGAGATACAGATTGATACAGAGCTGATGATACATTTGAAAAGATATAACTTGACTGTGAAGGGAATGTTAGGGACTCAAGACTAGGCAGTGACAGAAATGACGTGCCGCCAGAGAAAAGTTTAACAGATCCTGGCGCGAGTCGAGCGCCTTGGCGAACTCGAGAATGAGATCGCCCGGGGTGGAGGAGAGAGGCGATGGGCGGGGTGAATGAGACGGGGGAGAGTAGAAAGGATACATGTTGAGCGAGATAGCATGGTAGACTGGTTACATATAAACTACTTTCCAAATTTGTCACGCGCTTTGTACATGACATCGACAAGAAAGAACCGAGTATCGCCGGTCTGACAGTTGGCGGTATGGATCTCTTGATATATTGTGATATACGATACATCACCAGACTATACTTCCCGAGTTATAAAGTGCCAGATATATTCCGTCCACCCTTCAAGAACCCCAGCCCCTGTCATAATGTGCAAGCAGTCGCCTGCAGCGTGCTGGAAAGGTATAAACACCTATCAACATTTAAATCCGGACAACGTACTGCATCTGGACGTAGCCTAGCCGGTCTATCAATGGGTAAGAAGTGGATATCTGGGTATAGGTTGCGCGGTGACAAGACTCTCTGCACAAATGAGAAGATACACATGAACATGTGAACCAGAACGCACCTCAAATATCTGATTGAACTCCCAGATATTCCCCCAGTTAAACCAGTTCCACACAAATGGTTTTACCTTTGTCCACGGTTCACGATGATCGTGGCAATCCTCGTGTCCCGGCAAATAAGCGCGGATGACAACGCGTCGCTTGTTATTGCCGGCTGTTCGGTCCAAAATAGACTGCACCTCTTGTGCCCACCGCGGCATAGCAGTCTCGAATAGCTTCAACACACCGTCAATTCCATACCCTTTCGAGGACTTGCTTTCATCCCGGAAACCGGAAAACATGGTGGTCGTCCAATGGCCTGCCGTACTGACGATCATGGTGTGATAATTAGCTTGCGGTAGGGGTGCAGTGAAGATGTCCATGTACTCTGACGGGGAAAGCGTCCAGACGGCTTCATGGCTAAACAACTTGAAATTACTGGGAGCATCCGGATTAGCAGAATGGTATATATCGACAAGTTCTTGTTGTGAGAAGAGAAGATCTACCCGTCGGAACGAAACCAGGGGTGTGGTGGAAATGTTAAAGCCTCGGGGGAACTTAAGACGGTGAACTAGAGGGGAGTGAGGGTCCAGATGGAGATGCTGCGGCCAAGCACGATCAAAATAGGGGTTCTCGGTGTAGTTGGGGGAACCCAGGACATGAGGGTAAAGCATACAGGATATCGAAAAGAAGTGATTTTCAGTTACAGAATCTGTGAAGATGTCGGTCAAAGGGGGGATCAGGAAGAAAAGTGACTGACCTCCGACGAGTAACCAGCCGCCGCGCTCGACGAGATGTTGGACGACGCGTTCTGGCTCGAATTTCCGGAATTTTGTGCACTTTTGACTGGGAGCCCACTTCCAGCTTTGCGCAGCAGGGAATCTATTCCACTGCTCTGGCTTGTCTGTAGCGAGATGCCAGTCAAATTCGCGGGAACTGGCGCATCCTCCGAATCCTGAGAATGCGAGCGCATCACGGGGGGATGTCATTTCTGATAAATTTGTTCTTGGATGGTAGACCCATTCTCCGGTATTATACGCTGCTGGTGGACAGGGGGAGTGTTGTGTAAGATAATCTGGTAAAAAAGAAAAGTTAGGGTCGTAGTCGTAGGCGGTATGAAGGAGGAAGAGAAGTGAGAGGAGGGAAGCAAGAAGGAAGAGTTTAAAGGAGAGGGAGCGACGACTGGGGCCCATGGTGGAGTGAAGTGGAGTTGTGGTGTGCCCGCCCGTCCGAGTGTTCCGAGTAGTATCGTTCCTTGGAAGTTGGAAGCTTTGAAGCGCCACTGTCTTATTCGCCATAACAGAGACATACCTCCGCAGCACAACACATACCTTTTCACCGTACGAGTCTCTCTCTACACCATCGTCCACTTGTACGGCGCTTCCAGGAATAAAAAAATAGTCTTGGCATTCAGGGACGTGTCAACATGCTTACGTACACTAGAGCTACGACACTTTCTGTTGTAAGTGCAGGACACCGCTGCCCGTTTCCGAACCCGCCGCTACCAACCAACCTAAATCTGTCTACCTCCCCCATCCAAATCGCAAATGTTCACTAAAAGGCACAAGTCAGCCGGAGGGGAGTGGGCATCATGGCGCCTGATATTTCCACTCGAAATCGCATACAACTCCTAGTTCAAATATCGTTATAGATAAATGAGCGTCGGAGGACACGGGACTTTAATGTACATACGAAAATGGAATTAAGGAAAAGGAATGTACCATTCAGCCAACATCTCGATATTGCCTTTGTTATCCACCGCAAGGTCGAATGACGACGAGCCCGGCGACAAACCATCAAGTCAGATTTTCATTCGCTCGTTTTGAATTTCCTATCCTCATAGTCATCATCATCGACATCCAGTTCATAATTATCCCGACTTCCCACCATAGCCTTCGCTATTCATGGGTCTGCTCAAAAGAAAGTTAGATACCGTTTTTATAAGGTCTTGACTTTGGGATGAATTGTAAAGCGAAAATTGGTGTAATCCTGATGATGCTTCAAGCACAACAAGATCCCATTCTGGCAGGATTGGTGAAAGGATCTTTGACAAGTGCTGAAAATTGCTTGGCGTCCCACTTGACAATGACGGAGAATTACAGAGATAACGGCTTACTAGATCATGATAAGCGAAGTCGAAGATATGTGCCCCTTCGAAATAATCAGAGTCTTCGTGTTACTTGTAGATTGCCTGGATCCCAGATGCCAAACAGACCGCACACCCTTTGTCTCTATAAACGAGTCTCACCTTGAAGCCTTGGCTGCCGTCCAAGGGATCCTGCTGCAAGTTAGAAATTACTAGAGCTGGGCAAAGATGTTATCGTCCACTTGCTGTAGACCCTCTTCCATCACGTTTTACTCTCTTGGCTGCAGGTACCGAAGGTGAGTCGGTTCTCACAAACGGGTAGTTGGAAAACATAATGAGAGGGTTGAACGCGATCTTCCCAACCTGCACTAGACAGAAGTCAGAGTCAGGAGCCACTGTTGGCTCAAAGAAATTTGCGGATAAGGTAGTTCCCGGCTGCCATGTTTCCCGGAGACGATCGTTCGATGGGAGGATCGGTTAATGGACTGAGCGTATCGTCGAGTTTTTTGCAGTTTGTAGTCATTGGCGGTTATAACTTCAATAACATGGTCAAGTAGTTTGAAAAAGTCTGGTATCGACCTTCGACCTTCCGGTGATGAGCAATCTATACGGGAATGTTAACATTGCGGCGCGGCTGGATGTTGTAAATTGGGCGGACGTACAAAGATTTGGGACCATTGGCATCATGGTTGGCCCTATCAACTTCAAGTTAGGCAGGGTATAAAGCGTAATATCTCGCACGCTGGGGAACAGGGGATTGGGTACTTTGAACAGCTGCATGGTTCAATGTTGAATATAACGTTGAATGTTAATCAGGTGGTCATAGTTCCGAGGCCAAAGTGAAACATCAGCTCCGATCGCTCCTGCTCGTCAGCTCTGGCCACGACCGCTCATTACCTCCACGACCGTCACAGATGAGACTATATTCACGTTTTCCCGAAAGTCTTCGAGGCTGTCATAATAAGCACATCCAGGAATAAAACATGGTCTTGGCATTCAGGGTCGTGTCAACCCGCTTACGTTACCGTACACTAGAGCTCGTCTCTCCCTCCCTGCGGTTCCAATCCGACCAACTCAACATCAAACACCAGCGCTGACTGAGGCGGAATTACGTTGCCGAACCCACGACTCCCTGTGCTCTGCTCAGTTTTATTCATCTTCATGTACTCTGCGCTTACCATATGCCATCCTTGACGGAATCGTCAGCGCCCGCTTCTCATTCAAGCACATCCCCTCGAGTCCCTCTTCCCAGCCCTTGATTACTTGTCCCGCCCCAACTACCGCACGGTTAGCTGACTAACAATGTTGTCCATTTATACATACGTTTCAATGGTAGAGGAACACCGCGGTTGTGACTGCCAAAACAATCCATTACTTTGTACTCGTAGAGGAACAACGAACGTAGTACCTAGAGTCAAATTCACTGCCGTCAGAGAACAGCTTGCCCGTCTGAGTGCAGTGTTAGAACCCAAATTATGTAGTACTAGACAACTTTGAGCTTACATAGTGAACCTTTAAATTGTCTCCCTTCTGCGCTTTGAAGGCACATTCCGAGGGCGTATACGTCGTCTCAATCCTCAACTCGTCGACGTCGGTGGCGATTACAAGTCCAGCGGCCAGAAGCAAAAGACACGAAATGAAACGTAGCTGCATGTTGAACCGAGTTTTTCTATTATTAGACGAGCAACCAGAATAGGCAATCAAACACTCGGCAAGCGCCGAACGAAAAACTGTACAGCTGGCGCAAGTTGCCTGAACCTTACCTTTTCGCACGCTCGGTATTGCAAGACATCGACTGAATCGGCCAACAACACAATGGTGAGCTACCTGTTCTGATATTGATATCCTGAGCTTGACATTGTATTAGCCTTCGCATAAGACATTCCGCATCAAGCAAAAGCTCGCAAAGGCTGGCAAGCAAAACAGGTGCGCTGATATGTCTGTCGTCCTCTTTTCCTTTGCTAAATGTACGTTCGCAGGCCGATTCCCCAATGGTTCCGCCTAAAAACGGACACAAAAATTCAAGTGCGTGCAATTAGCAACGTCTAATTTTGATACTGAGGGACCCTAGTACAACGCTAAACGCCGTCATTGGAGAAGAACCAAGTTGAACATCTAAACGGCCCCTACCCCTCCCGTCATCATGTATTTTGTCCAAGCAACGATTTGTGGGTGAAGGTGTTGGGATAGATGAGCAGAGAGGAAGGCTCAGACTGCAGCACACGCATAACCATGTTCCATTATTCAACGAATCTAAACTATGACAGCATGTTATGCATACCAGTCCTAGTGCAATTGGTGTGATTCAGAGTCGCATTTATCGTTTGCTAACTACTCGATGACCAGGATCGTATATGTCATGAGTCGGATATGCTCGGAGTCTTTCCTGTCGTGACGATGGCCTTGCTGCAATGCCGAAAATCATCCTTTGACATGTCGTGGCGAGTGTGTGTTGCCGGGGCTCGGAGGTCCAGAACGGGCCGTATGTTTGCGATGACGCAAATGTCTCTTAAACGCGACTCAGACGCGATCGCCGATTGTTTATCGTTTACAGGCTCTTATAAACAGTCCGCGCTGGGCAACTACGTCTTTCCTTCTACTTCCATCTGTCAGCGTACAAGCATCTTGACTACGTCTCAAAGAGCTTACTGTCTTCATAATGGCGCCGTTCTTCAAGTCTTCCTCGCTGTTTAATATATCTCGCCGTCTACGAAAGGATCAGAAATCGCTTGATACTGCCGTCTCGTCGCCGCCGACCCTTCAATCGCGCTCTCTGCCTAACATGGAGGAGCTCCATGGCATCTCTTCTCGCTTCTTAGAAGAGTTTCGTCCTATCCTTCAACCCCAGCTGGTCTCGGACTCGGGTATGTCCTCTAGTGACTTTGACGCTTCTTCTGGCCCATCTTTTCTGCAGTTCCCAAGCTAATGAACCAATCCGCTCTTTTGTCTTCTGAGAGCAACTCGCCCAAGCCGGACGAAGCGCCTATTCTCGCTGTCCCTTCTAGTGATCCAGAGCCAATCTCACCTTCAGAAATCAACTTGTCTCAGTCAAACGAGCAATCTACTCTCCACTTCTCGCTCTCTTCCAATGGAGAGGATAACTTGACTGTTCAGGACGGTGAGTAGATTCCTCTATTTTCTCGCACAGAAATTCTGAGTCTGTATGCTCTCCAGAAAACGACTTGCCCGAGGTGGACGAGCAATCTACTCCTCGTGCCGCGCCTTCTAGTACATTCGAGGCCGTCTCGTCCTCAGAGAATTCAATCGAGCTTCAGCAAGAGTCTACCCCTCGCCCTGAAGGCTTTAACAACCTTGAAGCAATCTTATCTTCAGAAAGCGGCTCACCCAAGTCGGAGGAGCAAATTGCTTTAAGCGCCCCTGAACCTTCTCCCGAGTCAGTTCCATCCTCAGAGAATCAAAGTAAGCTGGGCGAAGAACCTACCTCTCAAGCTGGCGACTTTGTATCCTCTTCCGCACCAATTCCGTCAACCAACTGCGAGTCTCCTGTTGAACAAGGTGTTCCTTCCGGAGAATCCTTGGTGCCTGCGGACAGCAACAAATCTATCATTAAGTTACCTGAGATCAAGCCTTTAAATTTTCGTAAATCTGTTGGAGCTTCGTGGCGGAACATGAAAATGGCATCCCCGCGTGAAGATGAATGCGCAAAACTCTTAAAGGAAATTGACGATTTTGCTGTCTTCTTCGGTGTCGAAAAACCAAGCTCGACAGCCTCCCTGCCTCCTTTCGTGATCCAAACCAAGCTCGACTGCAGTCCTAAGAGCGATATGCCCAGCCGTCCAACAGCAAATGACCGTAATCACAAGAGCGATAACTCTATCCCTTCCGCTTGCGATCACGAGAAAATAATGGAACTGTACAACGATCAGATTGAAAGACTGGATCAAAAGATAGAGAGACTAGAGAAAGATATCAGTGGTGCCAACCAAGAAAATTCCAAACTACGAGAAACGATGGCTGAAGAATTTAATCAACTCCAGAATAAATATCACGCCGAGTGGAATATGAACGTCAAGCTCAAGAGAGCCCTGAATAATATCAAATTCGATCATCTCAAAGTTCTCGGCAAGCAAGATTGGGAGATCAACCAGATGAAGCGTTTCATTGGCGCGATGATTGACATTAAGCTTCATGCTCCGGTCTTATTCAACGCCGCTTACAACGTCTGTAATGGCGGTAATGCCGATGCTGCATTAATTACAGCCATCAAAGACGCTGCGACGAGGTTTGATAGCCCTTGGTCTACTATCTTGCCTGCCATCGTCGGAGACCGCCCCCAAGAAATTTACCTCGATGCAATCAAGAGATGCGCCAAACTTGAAGGTAATCTACGTGAAGCAACCAAGAAATATCAGTTTTGGAAGATGAAAGCTCAAACGGACCTGGGACATGCAGGGTTCGTCACTCCGTCGTCATCGTCGATGTCTCTCGTTCTCGATGCCTGCCTCCCTAAAGAAACACTGGAATTGAACTGTATCGACAATCTTCTCAGCAAACTCAAGACTGGAAAAGTGTCTCGCCATTCCCCACCACCGGCCTCCTCGAGCCCAGCATCCAAACAGGAGATGAAATCTGAAGTGCCTGTCGCGTCGTCCTCTATCATTGTCCTTGAAGAATCCAGTCAGGACATGTCCTCTGAAGTGCCTGTTGCATCGTCCCATATTTTTTTCCCTGAAGAAATCTGCGAGGATCCGACATCCGAGTCTGTTGTATCGCCTCGGATAGAGTCTGCTCAAGCTTCGCCTGCCATAATGTCGTCACCCGCGCCCTCCGAACACTCCTCTTTCACTTGCGAAGCACCAGCGAGGGTTATACGCCCCTACATCCCCGGACGTGCGTTGTTTGGTGAAGATGGCCTAGGCATGGCTCCCCCCGGACTCTTTGACAAAGACGAAAATGATGAGTTGCCTGGATCACCTGCTCTCTCAATTGGCGGTTCCCCTGGGCCTGGATTAGTTGAAACTTTTTCCGTGTCTATGGTCAGGAACTACGTTGTCGACCACATAGAACATGTTTCTGTAAGTCACTTGACTTCAAGCCGTTATCGTCTTTGACAATTTTTCCAGTATTCCCAAGAAAGTCTTGGTCTCGAATATATCGACGAAGTTCCTGTCGATGGTCGTGTCAATCCCATTTTGCGCAACGACAGCGATGACGACTTGATCTCTTCTAAAAAACGGGAAGGAATGTCCGCTTCTGCGCCTACTACTTCTGAAATCACTGAGGTTTCTGAGCCGTCAAAGGGCGGTGACAAATCCGCCGAATTACCGAATTCGGCATCGAAAAGATCCTTTTCAAGCTTACAACGACTCTCAGCCAGCTCGTCTAAACTCAAGCAGTCGATCTCTAGCGGCCTCAAACGTCTCCGTCGAATCTCCTTTGCATCCAACAAGGCCGAGCAAGCTGAAGATCCCACATCTGCCATTTCGCGCCATAAGAGTATCCAAACTCACCACCGTATGACTTCTGCCGTAGGGAAAGAAAATCGACCTCCCAGTTCAAAACACTCCGGCGCCATCACTCCGAGGCAGCGAAGTTCCATACCCAGGAGGGGCATCCGCCGTCCAACTGTGTCTTCTGCACTCAAGACTGTCCAGGTCTCTCCGTTACCGACGCCCCAGTGGTTTCGAATACTCCGGCAGGGAAGCGCGCACCGCTTTCCAATATTCCTGTCCGCTCCAATAACCCTCAAAAGGCAAACACAAACACGCCTCGCAAAGTCCTTGACCAAGGCCGCCGAGCCGTCCGAACCCTCGCCAAATTAATCTATTAGATCGGCAAGTCTCGTTTCTGTCTTTTCTTTTCTTATCTATGATACCACGAGAGTTTCTTTTTTACGATACTTATTTCTCTTCTCTTTTCGTTTAACTCCTCTCCCTCTTTTCAGCTCGCTCCATCATTTTCGATTTTCATATCATCTGTACCAACTAACCGCCATGGATACTACATAATACCCATCTATCCTATACGATGTACCAGAGGATTGTAACAACATTATATAATTTTATTTATGGTCAATGGATTTCTTTTCATCTGAATGAATGACCGGGACTCCTCGACCCGTACTAGATAGTAGAAAGTGCCATAAGTGTAGGAGTAACGGGTCACGTGGCAGCAAGAGCCACGACGACAAGGCATCGGGCCCGTCGTGCCTCACATTTTTCTCCCCGCACAACCATACCATGTCGCTGTTTCTAACGATCTTCGTGCTCACATTCATGACGCAACTCATATCCTGGGTAGGGCAGTCTGTATTACTAGAACGGGTACGCTTCAATCTACCGGTTGACGAGCGACCAGCTTTAACGCGTATTCGTATTGTTATTCACAGGCCTATGAGTGGTACCTTTGGGTAACCAGGTCGGACTTGGCCAAACAGCAGCGGGAACTGAAAAAGGACCTGTTGACCAAAAAAGCGGAGCTCCTAAGGCTTAGTGCCAAGGATCATTTTGCCAAATACATGAAGCTAAAGCGGAGCGTGGATAAAGGATTAACGGATCTTGAGAAACTGAGTGCGTACTGCGGTCTTCCGCGTTCTTTACTAAAAAAGGCTAACGGAAGGGCGTTGATGTTCTTTGTTTTGTTTTTTTATCCGTCCGCGTGTTGTAGATGGAGAAATCGCGAGTAGCAGGACGGCATTTTCTGTTAAATTTAATTCCGTGATATGGGTAGGCACGACCGGGGTGCAGTTTGTGGTCGGGTGGTGGTACCGCAAGGCGGCCGTATTTTATTTGCCTCCCGGGTGGTTTGGTCCGTTGACTTGGTGGCTGGCATTCCCGTTCGGGCCAAAAGGTAGGGTGTTCCTTTCCTTTGCTCCGATGACGTGGAAGTAAAAAAAATTGCATTTTGTAGGATCTGTAAGCGTCGGAGTGTGGCAGATGGCTTGTAAGAGGGTGTTAGTAGTATGCGAACGGATTGCGAAGGATTTTGCAGGCAAGTGTACTTTTTTTTGTTCCGGTATTATACTCTTTTTCTAATGTACGGTAGGTTCGTATTGGCAAACTAGTGAGGAAGAGAGTACGACAGCCAAGACATGATTATATACAGGCATGTTGTAATATAATATTACTGCTATTGCTCAATGCACACCGTTCTCGAACCGCGCGAACGCTTTCATCAGGACAACATTGTCTGGTCATGCCGACGTTCGGCCTTTCTCCTCTCCCGCCTTATGCAGGCTTCCGGGCAGGGCCTCCATCTCAGCGGAACGGCATACAACCTGTATCATGCTCCTCCGGGCGCATGTGAAGGGTACTTTGCGAGTCGGAGCCTGCTCCCGGAATATCTTCTGATAAGCGAAACTCGTCTCTTACCCTTCCCCCTCACCTATGCTACCTACTGTAAGTTTTACCTAGCTTGTAGCCTCCTTCTCTGTTTATAGGCCTCCTCCCTTGTCCCTGCCTCTCCTGGCGAGGTTATAGCTTAGCCTTAACCTGAGTTGCCGTAGCAGCGTAGTTAGCTTAGTAATCATATTCACATGATTCACATTCACATGCACCACGGTCTGACATCGCTACGGTGACGTCGACGGCTCGGAAGACCCACGGAGTGCCGAGAACGGTAATTTGCCTACATAACAGGCGCACTGACATGTCTAGCTTTTCCATTGCCTCGCTCTATTCTCTACCGCCATGGTTCAAGGTGTTCAAATCCTTTCTCAGGTTGCTCCAAATGCCCAGGCAGAAATTCTGACCGAAGGTGCTTTGTTGTTCCTCGCGTCGTTACATAGGACGTTCGAGGCTACGCGTCAGTCGTTGCTCACCGCACGAGACGGAGCCCAGAGGAAGTTCGACTCTGGCGTCCAGTTGGATTTCCCTCCGGAGACAGCTCACATTCGTGCTGACCCGTCGTGGCTCTGTGCTCCACCTGCTCCTGGCTTGGAGGATAGACGGGTGGAGATTACAGGCCCCACAGACAGGAAGATGGTCATCAATGCCCTTAATAGTGGCGCAAAGACGTTCATGGCTGATTTTGAAGGTGAGGGGTTCGGCATCTTGAATGCTCTCCT
Source organism: Amanita rubescens (assembly GCA_015039365.1). Lineage (NCBI taxonomy): Eukaryota > Fungi > Basidiomycota > Agaricomycetes > Agaricales > Amanitaceae > Amanita > Amanita rubescens. Next base: position 98,550 of record WION01000145.1, read on the forward strand.
GTTCGCTGATCCATGTGCTATTCATAGATTCCAGTGCTCCGACGTTTGCAAATATGCTTAATGGACAACTCAATTTACGTGATGCCGTAAAACGTCAGATTGATTTTGAGACCGGGGGAAAGAAGTATAAACTGGTTGATAAACCGGCTGTATTACTTGTTCGGTAAGTCTATTGAACATGTCTACGATTGTAGGGGTTTTTTTTGACTTTCGGCTCTTTCTTTAGCCCCCGAGGATGGCATCTCGATGAGCCCCGCGTAGCTGTCGATAATGCTCCTGTCTCCGCCTCTCTATTCGACTTTGCTATGTATTTCTACCACAATGCTCAAGAGCTCGTAAAGCGTGGATATGGTCCTTACTTTTACTTGCCCAAAATGGAACATTATCTTGAAGCTCGTTTATGGAACGACGTATTTTTATTCTCGCAATCCTACATAGGGATGCCGGTTAACACCATTCGTGCAACTGTTCTTATCGAGACACTCCCAGCTGCGTTCCAAATGGAAGAAATTTTGTTCGAATTACGGAATCATTCTTCGGGTCTGAACTGCGGCCGGTACGTTTAATATCACAAGCCATGGGCCTATTATCGATAAGAGGTCTTTCTCCAGATGGGATTATATTTTTAGCTTCATTAAGAAGCGTCGCGCCGACCGAAGTGCAGTTCTACCCGATCGCAAGGATGTCACGATGACTGTGCCATTCATGGACGCCTACGTCAGGCTTTTAATTCAGACTTGCCACAGGTACATCAACCTATCTGGAGCTTTGAGAGATGTCTGATACTGCTCTAGACGTAAGGTTGCTGCAATGGGCGGCATGTCTGCCCAGATCCCCATCAGAAACGATGCGAAGGCGAATGAAGTCGCAATGGACAAGGTTCGCTCCGACAAGCTACGCGAAGTGACCGCTGGTCACGATGGTACATGGATAGCTCATCCCCTCATAAACACGATCGCTCGTAAAATCTTCGACGATCATATGTTGGGGCCTAATCAGGTACATTATTCCTTCTTTTCTCCACAAGTAACTTCTTTAAAGCTTTTATCAGTACCACGTTCTTCGCGAAGAAGTCAAAGTCACCGCTGATGACCTTCTCAATGCCAAGGTACCGGGCAAGATAACGCTTGCGGGCTTCCGAGAAAACATTGATTGCTCGCTCGCATACATGTCTGCTTGGATTGGTGGTAACGGATGTATACCTCTCAATTACCTCATGGAAGATGCGGCGACTGCGGAGATTACTCGAGTACAACTCTGGCAATGGGTTCATTATGGATTGCGCCTCGATAATGGTCGGCCTATCACCCCCGAGTTCGTTGATCAGCAGATTGATGAGCTTGTGCCTACTATCAAGAAACTTGCACCCAGTGTGCAGGACGAGCATGTCAAGATTTCCGCAACCTATTTGAAGAATCAAATCAGAAAACAATGGCCGAGCGAATTCCTAACGAGCGACCTGATGTCATACCTTGCCGCAGCCGATGGGGTCGAATCAGTTTGGTACCGCTCTTCGCTTTAAGGGATGGTTTCATTGAGCATATTTGATTGTTTCATGTTCATAATCTGTACTTGTACGTAAAATGAATCCGAATAACCACATATCGATTCGTCTCTAACAGGCCAGCTGATGGGTTGCGAAGTCCATGTATATATTTACCGTGCGAACATCGCGAGTCGTAGCCCCGGATAATCATCCTAAAATACCACACATGTCGGCAGCCTTCGACTTTGGACTTTGAATATCTTCCATGAGCCAAAAATGGAATCAGTTTTACCTTGCCCTTATGTACGTGGAAAACTGCCCCTCAGCACTAGTACTGGAATTCTTCTGGTAAAGCCGAGGAATAAACTATTTATGCTTCTAGTTCGGCTCGGGCACCCATGAGTAAAAAAGAGGCTGCTTCAATGGCCCAAACACCCTCCTTCGATGTCTTTGCTATCTTTCGCCCTTCCTTGGTTGTTTCGTCTTTCTTGTCTATCGCACTTGGCGAACTTCTCGCCTACCGCGCGGTGTGTCGACACCTCCTGGACCTAGAGGTGTACCTTTCTTTGGATTCGTCCGCAACGTACCTCATGAGTACGCCTGGCTGACCTACGCTGACTGGGCCAAAAAGTATGGAGACGTGATGTACCTCAAAACCTTTGGACAACCGATGGTCGTTCTGAGCTCGTCCAAAGCCGTAACGGACCTATTCGAGAAACGATCCTCGATTTACTCTGGTCGTCCGCGCATGGTGCGTTCCATGATTTCCTGAATTTTTGCATGACCGGTGAACTCTTCTCGCATGAGTAGGTTATGGCTGACGAGTTGATGGGATGGGATTGGGATTTCCTTCATATGACGTATTCAGATAGATGGAGGTAAGCAACCAAGTCTATTGTGCCTGACACATACCAACTTCCGTATTTCGCCCCTGTGACAACCTTAGGCAGCACAGACGTGTTTTCCATCAGTCATTCCAGTCGCGGGCTATTGAAGGATATTTCCCCATCATAAGACGCGCTGCCCTCGACTTGGTATCCAACTTTTCCGCAACGCCTGATGACTTCGTGAGCCATATTCGACAGTGAGAATCGTCTGCCGTGTTTTCTTCCGTCTTATTTACGCATATATTAGCTTTTCCGGAGGCATCATTCTGCGCATTACCTATGGTTATGATGTTACTCCAAAGAACGACGAATACGTTCGTTTGGCACAAGCGGCTGGCGGTCCATTATTGCAGGTCGTTCACGCTGGGTCATACCTAGTAGAGTACATACCCGCACTCAAATACATTCCATGTGAGTACGAGACGCCGATTTCTCCGTAGCCCTAATTATCTGCTCCGCGCAGCTTGGTTCCCGGGGGCCAAGTTCAAACGCCAGGCCAAAGAATGGGCAAAACACGCCTTTCGTTTGAGAGAAAGTCCTTTCGAATCTGTTAAAGCTGCTATCGTATGGCTATATGCCCTAAACTTTTGTTCTTTCAATAAATATTGTCTTGACAGGCCAGCGGGAACGCTAGACCATGTATGGTCTCTGAATTTTTCGAGAAACCCCACGATACGGCCTCAGAGGAAATTGTTAAGAATTGTGCTGGATTAGCGTACGCTGGTGAGTACCAATGTCTTCGATTATGTTACCGTACTCAACACGCTTGCTTAGCTGGGTCGGATACTGTGAGATTCAAGCGGCTTAACCAATTGCACGTCAAACGAACATGTCTTTTAGACAGTTTCTTTCCTTGAATCATTTGTTCTAGCGATGGCCATGTTTCCGGACGCTCAGAGACGCGCCCGCGAAGAGTTGGACTCTGTGGTTGGGGGAACTCGCTTACCTGATTTCTCTGATCGAGAAACTCTAACCTACCTTGATGCGCTTCTACTGGAAACATTGAGATGGAATCCGACGGTGCCGCTAGGTACTCAATTTCACCTGTTCCATCACTCGAGTCTCACACAGCGTTAGGTGTACCCCACACAGCAACTGAAGACGATGTTTATGAGGGATACTTCATTCCAAAGGGTAGGTAAATCTCAGATAATAAACTCCGGTGTCCAACTCCAGCTCCCATCCAGGTGCACGGGTCCTTGGGAATTATTGGTAATTTATTTTATCAGATATCATAATTACCGTGGGCTGAGAGACCTCAGGGCTATTTCGCGCGATAAAGAATTGTATCCTGATCCTGAACGGTTTCTTCCAGAGCGGTTTTTAGAAGAGGGGAAACAGCGGCAACTTGACCCTGCCGTTGCAGGTGCATTCGGCTTTGGCCGAAGGTATACATTTAGTTTTTACAGTGGCGATAAAGTTTGTGACTAACTGTACTAGGATTTGTCCTGGCCGCCATCTTGCCGTCCATTCCGTATGGCTCGCTATGGCGTACACCCTGACAATGTATGCGATCTCCCCGGCCACGGATGAAAATGGCGCTAAGGTCGAACTAAAGAGAGAAAACACCAGTGGGCTTACTGTGTATGTACTTTATAAATGCCTTCCATTCGGCCCGTCTCTTAGTCTTCTCTCCTTTATTTGACAGGCACCCAAAGCCGTTCAGAATACAATTGACTTTACGATCGAACGATATGGCAAGCCTTATTCATGTCTTGAAGGATGATGCATCCTTCGCTTGTTGAGCGGGAAGTATATTTCTTTTTGGATAGTGTTTTAAGTTTATGAGTTTAGTCTTTGTACGTGTGTGGTTCCATCTACTTACAACTCAAGTTTTGATGAAGGAAGAAAGTGAACTATCAACAACGTTTGTGCCTGATTTGGTGACCTGGACTCCGTTTACTTAAAATAAATCTACCAAGCCCAAGGGTGCTGCAGGTTCAGAAAATCATGGGACTGGCTAAATTTTTTTCTCCTGCCAAGACCAGTTGATTTGCACAGCGGCTTCACATGTATAGGCTGCTTTGTTCTATTGGTTCCGATATGAATATTGTGCCCAATGAACTCGAGCACGTTCTCGAGTGTGGGGAAGTTCTGTCCCTATATCCTGTCGGGGTCCTGGCTACTGACAGATTCCACTTGATGGCGCTTCTAAGTATACCGCTTTCGAAACGTCGACCACGTTCAGGTACTGTCCTTTAGCTGAAAATAGTAAGGTCCCGCTTGGACCTTCGCTACGTAGGTCAAAACCTTCGATGATATTGATGCAAGTAAGTACTATGGCTTCTGCGACCCTCTCAGTAATATATCGGGAATACGTTCTAAAAGCCGCCAATAAATATGCGGGACTTCCTGGATTAGAGAAAGCCAGCGATGTCCGCATCACCCGAAGTCCTCGTTAACTGGGAACACAAGAACATCATCTTTGTAGGTGATCTTCACGTACCATACGATGTTTGAATGTTTTTGAACCCGTTTCCTAGCATGTCATTCGTATGTCAATTGACTTATACGTATTCCGCACATTCCGAGTCTCACGTCTCACATAGTCAGCGGTATGGCGCTTCAGGTACGCGTGACTCTGTTTATTCAGTTTGCACCCTGAATTTATGTGAGCGATTTTTAGTACTACGACTTTTTCCAAACCATAGAACTAGAAGTCGAGTATATCTGGAAGGCTCGGTTTAATCTGCTCAAATTCACTTATCTATTCACGAAATATCTGCCATACGTTGACGTGCCTCTCCTTGCCGGTGCGTGCTTCCTCTTTGACGTGGAGAAATTATAAAGTGACAGTAAAAAAGCGGGCCATGGCCATTGGACAACTGGGCAGTGCCGCGCGTTGAATTTGAGCGTCTCCTGTAAGGGCCTATTTGCTGGCATGAATGATGGGCCGACTTCATTACTGCCTCTAGGTTCATTCGCCATCGGCTTGGCCACCACACAAGGTAGTAAAATATATTCACGCCTTAGATTTCTGATAACAATCATGGCAGCGATACTCACTTTGAGAACATTGGGATTATGGCGCCGGCCTCGATGGCTGACTTGTGTATTCGTATGTTTTGGTATCGTCGTGCTCACGTATGGCCTCTCCAATCTACATTCGGGGCTGAAGTCTGTAAAATGTAATCCTTTTAACTCCAGCAAGTGGCTGCACTCCCGCATGATCCTAATGAAGTGAAACAGTTACAACCACAGACCCAAAATGGGGATGCGAAACGAGCACTAGTGTTGGCTTTCAGACTTCAAAATTATGGATACTTTGGGTATTGGGACTTTTTTATGATGGTTGTAAGTACTCAGACCTGCATTCGACTTGATTTGACACGTGCGCAGTGCTTTGTGCCCTGCTCATAGCAAGGGTAGTGATCGAATGTAAGTATTGCATCACTTTTTAATTGGGAGCACGCTGATACCGTTGTAGTACGAGAAGGGCAAATATCACAACCTCTCTACCTCATATACAGAGACGGTAAGCCACTAATCGCACCTTCAATCGCACCACCTGCTTCATTTTTACTGATTTTTATCGAGGTATCGCATATTACATATATCTCTTTTGTGAGCTTTCCTTGGCGAAATCTCGTGTCCATGGCGTTTACGGTAATCACAGTAATAACCGCTATGCTTCTCCTGTGGCTTGTTGAGCTGGATGTACGTGCTCTATTAATAACCTCTTCAGTGACTCACAAAGCCCTAATTGTTTGAAGCAAGACTTTCTCGTGCCCGTATCTATGTATTTTAAACCGCCCAACGCATCCTATTATTTCTGACGCAGCATTACAGCCTGACGCGCATTATTCATCCTCTTTTTGCAACACGAGTAGTATTACATGCTCGCCAGCAAATAGCTCTTACATCATTGCCTTCGTCAAACATGATGAGTACAATCAATCTTTGATGTCAACAAACCACTTGAAAAAATACACACTCTAATCACTATGCCATTGTTCTGTTCTAGTTCAATAAAGTTAAAGTACGGTCTACATACATACAAATCAAAATCAAATGTTCACAACCAGCATCAATTTCAGGACCACGGTGCAAGAAAACTCAAAATCCCGCCGAACGAATCTATGTCATTCTCGGAGATCACTTTTCTCCCGGTGCTTTTGCTCTCGCTTATCAGACCCTTCCACTTTCAGGGTAGGTGACCTTTCACTCAGGAGATTCCTGGAGATTCCCGTGCACAGATCAGACTATGTCTTTTCTAGCTTGGCATGAATTGAACTGCCCTGAAATACACCACGTATGTACAGGTAACATTGAACCTCTCTTCCACGCACTCTCACGGGTGTCAAAAATTAATGTCAATGACGCCTGAACAGCTCATTGACAAAGAAATCGTTGCAGTAGGTTTCTCGCCCAAGTTAAATAACGTTCCCACAATACATCCATTGTCTTCAGTATGCCGTTCGTACGTTGATCATCGAGGACTTCGTGGCCATGATAAACTCTCACCGACATCCGCCGCAGTTAGTGGCCTGTCTCTCCAGGCATGCTCGGGGTTTTTCTCTGTACGTCAAACTGACCATCAGAGTTCTAGCTCTACGATTTCTTCCAAACCATAGAGCTTGAAGTAGAGTGCATCTGGAATGCTCGGTTCGATTTCGTCAAACTAATTTATCTATTCACAAAATATCTACCATTTATTGACGTGCCACTCCTTGCTTGTGGTTGGTTTGGCCTTCCGGGTGGAGCTGATTGGACCCAAGAGCAATGTCGCATACTCGACCTTTGCATCTCAGGTAAGGCCCGTGAAGAATCATCCAATGACTGGTTGCTTGATGTCTTAGGGTCATTCATCGTCGGCTCGGCGTCTTCGCAAGGTGATCCAGCTACTTCCGGATCTTTGCCCCAAACATTTCTGACATCGGCAAATAAGGAATACTGGCGTTAAGGACTTGGGGATTGTGGGGCCGACCTCGGTGGATGATATATGTACTCGCTTCTATCGCTATTGCTATGACCATCTTTGGCGCCATTAATTCATATTCAGCCCTAAATTCGGTGGAATGTAAGCAGTAACCGATCCGGGTCGCCGCTGGACATCAAGCCATGCCTAACGAAATGAAACCTAGTTGACACAGATCATGATGATGGATTCTCTGGCGGGAGATGTACGGCGATTATTGACATCGAAGATTCGATTTTATGGATTAGTTGGGCATTCCAGTTGATTTATGATGGTCGTAAGTGATACTTCCTCTCGCAAGACTCAACGGCCCACTTTCACAGTGCTTTGCACCCTCCTTATAATTAATGCAGTGGTGGAATGTATGTTAGCCTGGTCTCTGATTGGATGCCTTCTAATGTTGCTATAGTGAAGAAAGGGCGAATATCACGTCCAATATACATTATATACAGAGATGGTAAGCATATTCGCTCAATCATAATTTTAGATCCTCATTTTTGCTCAGGTGTTATGTTTCACGTCTATCTATTCTGTAAGTTTCGACCTAACCTTCTCGTGTTGATCACGCTTACTGTGGCTTCACAGTGCTGATGTTCATGTTCCTTCTCTTTCTTTTGGGAATCCATGTACGTGTCTGTACAATAACGTGCAAGGGTCCAAGTTGACTTTCATTTTAAAGCAACAGTTCCTTTTCCCAGTGACGATGTGCGTCAGATACTTTTCAACATAAAATAATTTGCTAAGGGTGCATCCAGCCTTAATCGTGTCGTTCACCCACTGTTTGCGGTGAGAGTTGTGCTACATGTTCGGCGATATGCACAGTACAATGCCCTACCTGAATCAAATATGATAAGCACCATATGGAGTGACATGTAATGTAGTCTGCTTTTGAATGCGTTTGTTTCTGACGAATTTGAACTGTATTATAACGATCTTTCCTCGGTTGGGTGTTATAAGAGTGAAGAGCAAGTTGCTTACCACGCCGAGGTATAATTGGACGTTGAAACCGAGTTTTCCTTCCCCTGGTGGTTACGGCCGTACATATCTGTCTGTTTATGCCAGCAACACGTGCTTTATTGCATGCGCAACGGTTTTCCCATTCCGCCCTCATACCTCAGGACCTGACATGACTCGGAGTGTTTCAGGACAGACTCTGAATTCCGATCACGAACCTCATCAATGAAATGTTGTCCACATATAGTAATGCCGATAAAACGCCTTTATTCCTACTTAGTGTTCACAACGAATGCTAAGTACAGCAAAAACTGAACAGGTGCAGTCAATAAACTATTGTCCACATCGTAAGTCAGCCCTGCGCCGTTTCTGACACACTGAGAAATGCTACTTACCATAGCTCAGAATTAATGCTCATGAGGGAGTACTTGCAATGATCAACTCCAGCGTTAATAGCCATCGCGTGAAGCCGTGCAGGGTCATACTTACTCTCACTGCATTGCTGGCACGTGCGAATTGAGTATCCGTCAAGTTGGCGGCATTCAGAAGGCTTTCCGACAAGAGAAGCAGTTGATGTTCTTGTGAGTGGCGCAGTGGGAGAACCCGCGTGTGAGCGCATGTGAGCTGCGACTCTGAAATGATCATCAAAAGCGAGCCAGCCTCTCTGGCCTCGCGCCAATTGAGTCTTGGACCCTGGTTGCGCTCGTAGACGAGCCACTAACTCAAGTTGTAATTGGCAAGTGACAGGTAAGATCATTCTCGACGTTATTGATGGTGAAATTTGACCCGATAGTTCCACGTTGTTGTTATTCGGCTGCCAAGTCTTCTGCATTCTACTTGGAATCAATTAACCCCGAAGACATTTTAAGTTCAAACCCATGAGTGATAAATGTGTCGTCTCTCAGCACACCCTCCAAGGTGATATTTTTATGGACCACCCGCCTGGCCAACGAGTGGGAATGCAATGACGACGCTATCAACGCCGAACGCAATCGCCGGATTTCAACGGGAGGTGACCATTTTTGTAAGTTTCTTATTATGATGTTGATTTGAAGCATAACCTATTACACCGCTCTCAGTATATCGCTGGTGCGCCTCTCCTTGCACTGATAGGTAGTTCTTATTCGTTATACAGCCAGTGGCATGGCGCTACAAGTGAGCAAGAAGCCTCCCTTGTCATACATAGCTCATAGTAATCTAAAGATTTATGATTTCTTTCAAACTCTCGAACTGGAGGTCGAACACATTTGGATGTCTGCATTAACTCCATTCAAATTGCTTTACATCTTTATGAAATACCTGCCGTTTATCGACGTGTCTCTTCTCATTATTCGTGGGTGTTTTATTGCTTCTGGGTTAGTTAGAGTACTGATTTATATTCCAAAAGTGAGTCATGCTAGCCTAACCGCTGAGGAATGTCGTACCATCAATATATTAATCGGATGTAAGCTCAGTGGAAGTGCATGGTCCTTTTCATGTTTATGTTGTAGGGTCGTTTATGGTCGGTTTTGCGGCTACCCAAGGTAACATTTATAACCCCCCACTTCGACGACTAATAAGGATATTTTCCAGCTGTGCTGACACTGAGAACCTGGGTATTATGGGGTTGCTCTCAGTATTTCGCATTTGCCATCATCTCCTTTGCCTTGTTTTGGACCACTTATGGATTTTACGTCAACAATTCGGTTCTACAAGATATAAATTGTAACAGATCTCGACCCATCGCTATTTCGATCTTCTCTAACGAGTTGAGGTAGTTGTGGTCTTGGATGGGGGGCCCTTTGGTGTAGTATGTGTTTCGAGCACCGGCTCGAACTATTCGCAATTGTGGATTAATTGGATGTTACTGCTTATCTACGACGCCCGTAAGTCAAATCCGTTCCGTTGCCTTGATCTGGCCTAACCTGCTTGCAAAGTGCTTTGTATCTTACTTGTGACAAGGGTGGTGATAGAGTGTACGTTTCTTTTTTTTCTTTGAAGACGTAAGACATGACATTAATATTAGCGAGAAGAGGACGGGTGTCTCGGCCAATATTTACCCTATACCGTGATGGTGAGCAGTGCTTCAAAACATTCAAGTCTTGCTGAAGCGGCTATGCAAGGCATCACATATTATTTCTACCTCTTTGGTAGGTTTATTTCGTGGCAATTTCTCACACCATAGCATTTATTATTATCAGTGTTGTCTCTTGGACTTATCTTCTGGATTGGGGAATTAGGGGTGCGTATTTCGATTAGTAAAACTTCTGGCAGGGTAATTAACAGATCGTTTTTTCACGCCCATAGGCCCAGTTTCCCGTGCCAGCGCTTCTGTGCGTGAACGTGTTTCAACTCCTGCTATTTCTGATAGTATATAAGTTTGACCCGAATCATTCACCCAATGTTGGCAGCTCGAGTCGTTTTACATGCTCGGGAACAAGCACGCCAGAACACATGCACATACCAAACCAGCGGCATCATCAGCACAGTCTGCGCCTAATATCAAATGGACATGTATAGAGTATTTATGGTACACCGCCTTGTTGTATTCTTATTTTACTTGTATAACACGGCTGCACACTAGATAGGCAATTCAATATCAGCATATTCATGAATGGACGCTGGCGTCATGTCCCATAGTTCACTGATTATTCCTGAAAGAAAGCTGCCGAGAGTTGTTACCTTCGCGGCTCTCTCGCCCGCGATGGTCAAGGCAAGCGTGCTACATGATCATCAACCGCTGATTTAGGAATTTGACGCGCAAACTTACCCTGCGATCGCACCCAAGAACATGTCCCCGTCAACGAGTTTATAACCCGAGGAAGATTGATCATCGCTTAAAGCTGCAGCCGCAGCACAGTACGTTGCGATACAGGAACCAAGAATACAACCGGACCCAGTCATCTTTCCCAGATTGCTGTGCCCGTTTTTAAGGGCCACCACGCGTTCACCGTCCGAAACATAATCAACCTGTCCTGTCAGAACAACAACACACTCTTTATAAGGTGATCGTTAATGTCCACTCTTGAGAGCAATCCAGTGATTACTGACGCTCTCTTTTTGCCAATTCTCGAACAAAGGATGCGGGATCTTTGAAGTCACCGGTGCTGTCCACTCCTTTTGATGATACCTGAGATATTAAAGGAGTTAAATTAATTGATAAAAGAAATCAAACCGCTGACCTCTATTGAGCCGGCCAGAGCAGACAATTCCCCTGCGTTCCCTTTGATGACACTAGCTTGGAAGGTGTCCAACAACTCTGGTGCTATGCTAGCCATCTAAATCGTGGGGACATACCAAGAATCACATACCTTTCACTGTCTCTTTTCGGAATGACGTCGCGCCTATTCCGACTGGGTCAAACACAACCGGTTTCCTGTAGACGTTGGCAAAGTGTCCTGATATTGATATCAGTGACTGCTTTACAACATAAATGGTATGTATGCACATACCAGCCCTGATCATTCCTGCCTTGACCTCTGACTTTAGTGTGCCAATATTGATGAGAAGTGCCCCGGAGACTTTGGCAAGGTCTTCCATCTCTTGGGCTTCAGTAGCCATGATAGGACTTGCGCCCAATGCCAAGGTGACGTTAGCAGACTGAGTAGTCACTACTGTGTTCGTGATCTGATGGGTCTTCAATCATCTCTTATGCTTTCCCCAGCAGAAAGACAGACCTGATGGATAAGAGGACCGGATCTTCTAACTTCTTCAACTAACCTGGATACTCCTTCCAGAATTGACGTTCTGTCGGGACTAATCCAAAGGCCACGTCGTGGACTAGACACATGAACCCGCAGTCCGTCCTTGAACCCACTCACAACGTCTTTCATTTTCTGTGCAGTTTCCGTTGGCAGAGGTGAAGCCATAATCTCGGAGACAACTGCAACGCCATCAAACGCATGGCCCGTCCGGGACACAGAACCATAGAGGGTGCGCAACAAGTTGGATGTTTTAATTCCGCCTTTTAAAATCGTCAATAACCGAAGCATAAGGGAACAAAATGAGAATCCCACCTATCCCGACGGCTTTGATCCCAGTCCCGTCTAGAACTTGTAACATATCGCCTACGCCTCTGACTCCAATGACAGGGTTCGTCAGCTTCTTTGTCGTTGTAGCCCATATAGCACCGATCCCGATGTAGTCCGCACCGTCCTTGACTGCTCTTTTTACCTGCTCCAAAGTGTTGCATGATACCCCAATCACCGTTCCTGGGGGCAAAAGCTGCCGTGCAATGGATACAGGCATGTCCGTCTGCCCGAGGTGGACGCCATGCGCCTTTATAGCGAGCGCGATGTCGATTCGGTCGTTGACGATTAGCGGTATGTTGTACTTGTCGCAGAGAGACTTGGACGATGCGGCGATTCGTAAAAACTTTTTTCGAGAACTTAGGTTTGACAGCGTATAGTTTAAAAGGACTGAGAACTCACGTCGCTGGTTTCAACATTTTTTTCGCGGATTTGGACGACGGTGACGCCGCCCTGAATAGCCTAAAAATGGATTAGTTCGTAACGGGGTTCAGGGATGCCTGTAGTACCTCTTCCAAAGACGTCAAGTACCCCTGGCCGGTGTTCAGAAGCAAGAAAGCAACAACAAGACAAGGGATACCTTTCCCGGAGGCAATAGATCCCTGCCGGACACGAGGTAAAGCGAATAATCAATCTCTGGCATGCGGAGATAAGATGAGTATCAATAATCTATCTAATACACGACGTATCCTACTAAGCAGTCAAGAGCACCAAATATATCGTCCTGGCGCACCGCGCCTCACGTCGCTGCTGCGGGCTCTGCAGTAGCAACCTGAGAACCCGCCAGCGGTGCTCCTCGGTCGCCACCACGGCCCCTCCCACGCCCTCGTCCACGGTGTTCACCATTACCTCGACGGAACCCTGATCAATAAAGATTAGTATAGAATTGTTTTCAGTGAATTCAACCAACATACCTCCACGGCCTTCGCCTCGACCACGGTATCCGCCACGACCCTCGCCGCCCCGGAAACCACCGCCCTCACCAGCACGAGGACTATCACCACCTTCGCCGCCACGAACGCCACCATTCTCGCCGCCGCGATAGCCACCCTCTCCGCTTCTGAATCCGCCCTCTCCGCTTCTGAATCCACCCTCTCTGCCTCTGAATCCACCTTCTCCACCTCTGTAGCCACCCTCTTCGCCTCTGTGGCCACCCTCTCTGCCTCTGAATCCACCTTCTCCACTTCTGTAGCCACCCTCTTCGCCTCTGTGGCCACCCTCTCCGGATCTGTAGCCACCCTCTCCGGATCTGTAGCCACCCTCTCCGGATCTGAATCCACCCTCCCCACCTCTGAATCCGCCGCGGCCACCACGTTCACCGCCCCGGAAACCGCGATGCCCGCCTCGATCACCTCTAAATCCTCGACCACCACCACGGCCACGACCACCTCTTGAATGTGTAAACCCTTCCTCATCGTGATGTGGCCTTCTATAATGTGGCCTAGGAGGCCGGCCATTTGTCGCTTCAGGCACAGGCTCGGTCCGTACTTCTGCTGAAGGTATCGGTCCAGTCATTCCAAAGCTCTCGTGGATACTGGTGATCGGGGGCAATTCAGTCTCGTCCGTTGCCCAATCAATGGAGGCGCCCGTCGTCGGCTCCTCGACAACGGGGGCAACTCTTTCTTGGATCGGTGGCTCAGGCGTCGCCTCCCGCTCAACGTGGTCATTAGCGAGTTCTTCCTCGAGAACCTGTTCCGCCGTGGATGCTCCTGCATCTACCCATTCACCGTCATCCACTGGCTGAGTATCGTCGATCTCGCTTTCTTGCACAAAGCTGAAGCCCGTTTTTGGGTATACGGTTTCAGGTATGCCTGTAACAATGGCCTCTGCAGTTGGCTCAGGCTCTACTTCAACCTGTACTTCTTCAATTTCCTCTACGGGAGGGGGAGTAGGAGTCCGAGGTGGGGCCACTAGGCCAGCTGCTATAATCTCCGATAGCCGGGTATCTGGAATGGTGAGTATAGAGTGGCAGATGCGTATTCTTATACATACATGGTATACCATCAAAGTCAGATCCCTGTAAAAAGTCTTTGATAATGGCCTCCTTTTTCTCGACATCAGTGCCAAGTAAGGCATCAGCGATGGCATGAATGGTGGATTCTTCTCCCTGGTCAGCAACTAGTTCCCCAGAAGCATGGAGAGATCGAAGTCGAAGAAGGTCAAGTACATCCATCATCCTTGTCACCAATGTACTCTTGGATCCGGTCAGTCAGATTCATATCGGTTCAGGAAAAGTACAAACCTCAGCCGCAGCGACAGCGTCTGATATTCTAGCCCTTTGCGCCTTTTCTGTTTCGAGTTTTTTGGCAATTAACTCGTGGGCCAATTCGGCTTCATGAACCTGAGAAACGTAAGCGTCGAGTATCGACTAAAAATCTTTGGACATACTTCGACAGCCTTTTTGACCTCGATCAGCTCCTTCTGGACAGCCTCGAGTGTGGGCAAGGATTTGAGTATACGCTTCTGGTCATCGTTCAACTTTTCTGGATCCGTGGCAGCATAGACTGTAATCCTTGTCTGATGATATTGAATATGTAGCACGAGACTAATAAAAAAAAAGATGCACTCAACTATTTTTTTAGTAGTTGCTTTTAGTCGTTTGCTGACAAGCTCGACGACTGGACTGTGCTTGAGCTCGTCTGGAAGATCTGGGGTCTCTTGCCCCGGAGCGAGGACATCCTTTTGAGAATCACCTGCATCAGGGGCATTTTCAACGAGAGGTATGGCGGGTGCATCTGGGGTGGTGATAATAGGTGATTCGGGGTGGTCGATGTCGTTAGCATCGATGGGGCTGTTCTCAGGGCCAGTTTTGACTTTTGCCTTGCGCTTTTTCTTTTGGGTTTTTGAAAGGGGTGCTGGAGGGGGAGCGCCAGGGACGATACGTTGTTGGGAAGCGAGTGATTCAGGCATTTTTCTATGGTGCAGTCGAGAGAAACTCGAGAAATTTGCTGGCGAGTTCTCACGCGATATGGTTCCGATTCACCCTCCAATTCTTTGCTTTCAGGACGCAACTCTCGCTCTTTTGGCTGGTGGCTCTTATTTTCTAATCCACAGAGGTCTTCTAGCTCGCCATTCACCTGTTTTTGCAGAGGCATTCACCAACCGTGATCCCATTGACTACTTTTGCGGTCAACCCGTCTTTGAGGCTAACGACTCGTCGAAAGATATGGCTTTCTTTCTTCTCGCCCTCTATGATGGCTCGTATGTAACCTTTTCTTTCTTCTCATACCACGAAACTAGCTTCCCTCAAGTTCCCATCTCAAATACGATGTCAATGACTTTACCTGCGTCTCTGCTGTCCTTAGGCTTGCTACCAAATATAAAGTCCACCGTCTTCGTCACGAAATCTTGCAGGGTCTCTCTGTGGCCTGGCCTAGGTTTCTTACGCAGTGGGAAATAAGAGAAGCTAACGCGACGAGTCCAAGTGGTGTTTACGAACCTAGAAAGTTTCTTCCGCATCCCATGTCCGTCCCATCCACATGCTTCGATGATCATCTGTCTCATGCCAACTTTTTCAGCATGGTCATCAATCTTGCACGTGCAGTTGACGCACCTTACCTCCTTCCGTCGGCCTTCTACGATCTTTCGAGGTGTTACCCAAGCGACACTGCCATAGGCTACAAATGTCCTAGGACTCAAGAAACGCACCACCTCTCTGAACTAGATCTGACCAACCTTCTCAAAGGAAAGGAACACGCCTCTCGCTTTCTCTCAACCTTTATCGTCAATGACCTCGAGAGCAGAGAACCCGCTGCCAACTGCATGTACAAGACTGACTCTGATCCACTTCGCAAACGGCACTGCCAGGCCGCGTTTGAAGCCATCACTTTTGAAATCTTAAGGGACGTGAACGGCGTCGTGTACCATCGCAGCTCGGATCCCTTGTTTGCCATCATGGACGCTGAACTTATGCAATCTAGAGAAGATCTGGCGGGCGTTTCAATGCGTGTCTGTGACTCTTGCCGTTCTGGGTTCAGCGCTGTTGTTGATAGCGCTAGAGAAGAGTTCTGGGGGAAACTTCCGCAATGGTTCGGTCTTACTTTGCAATCCTGGCCTTGACATTCTATTTCATGCCTTATTAATATTCGGTTTGTATTACATTGTACATCATAATGGCAAGTGATGTTAGATGCGCACGGCGCGTTAAGAATGGATGAAAGCATGAGTCAAGAGCGGCATGCATGTCTGTCGTGGCGAATCTCTATTGTGCCACAAATCGGAAGTGATGAATGTACTGTAAGGAATAGCATAAATTTCATACCCCACAGCCGCACGGATCTACTATATTATGTAGGTACAACATGCGGAAGCTCAGCGCTCAGCGCTCGGGCTTCATATAAGAACTATAGGGGTTCAGGTGGTAGTATAGCGGAGCAAAGTTCAACGTTATTTCAAACCTTTTTACCCATGCCACTCTTTGCACAGCCCTGATATGACGCTTTACCAGAATAAAAGTGCGGTGCAACGGATAATAATACGTAATGGGCATGAGCACAATGCTTGATCTCGATCAGTCAATCAAACTCATCAATCATGTTTGCCGAAAACCTGGAAGGAAACTCAGCTCAAGTACTTTCGTTGATATCACAATTTGAATGAAGGATGTCTCTGGAATCATGGTCGGCGAAGTTGCGGCTCCAAGGGTGAAGCTTTGAAGCGCACCCCAAGGGCTACCAGCCCTGCATATCCTGTTTACGGGATGTGCGAACTGAAACTGATGTCACTCACTGCCGAGCCACCCGACAAAGTATACCTAAAAGTAATAATGTGATGATAAAAATCTCTTCTCCGCCTTTATTCCTGCAAGAGGCGTTTCCCAGAGTAGTGAATCACCGCTGCAATGCCGACACTCACCACGACCATTGAGAACATCTCGCCCCTCCTGGTGTACAGTAATGGGTGGACGCCTGGGTCTTCACAGTCCGATTCGCTGGCTTCGAGGTATGCATGACGTGTATAATATGCTTATACGACTGATTTTCCTTTTTCTCTGCTAGTTACTCTGATAGTGATTTTACCAAGACCAACACCCAGAACACCACGATGACATTTGTTTACAATGGCACGGACGTGACGTTGTATGGTGCCCAACGGGGTAATCACGGAAACTATCAGGTTACAGTGGATGGCGCGGCTTCGAGTCCACAAAGCGGTTATAATGCCAATGGAAACTTTCAAGTGATCCTTTACGAGTCCAACGGTCTTTCCCAGGGCAATCACACAGTGGTTATAGAAAATTTGGGTGATAACCTGTATTTGGACATTGACTTTGTATGAATCTTTTCTATGGATTTGGTTTGGGTGAGAAATGACATGCATATTGGCAGGTAACTTGGAAGGCGACGTTTGGCAATGCCAATGATCCACTTGGCATTATCACCGTGGATGACACTGATTCCGCGTTCAAATATTCAGGAAGTGACTGGTCCGCTTCCCCAACGGACGCTGGCAAGTACTTTGCTGGAACGGGACAGTGAGTCGCAATTACTTGGTTTTTTTGGTTTGACTCTGGTGACACGTTAATCTCTAGTTCGACATCGACGTTCAATGCATCGATGGAGTTTACATTTTCCGTGAGTTTTTTTTGTCTGGTTCAATTGATGAGATCTGACTTGCAACAAGGGTATGCGAAGCACTTTTGAGCGATAACGGCGATCACTCACTTTTGGAATTAGGCGAAGCCATCTCACTGTATGGTCCGGTTGGCGCCACTGGAGGGCCGTACCTTGTCCAGATGGACAAATCTACCGCGGTGTCGTACAACGCGAACACAACGCCGGGCTTTCAAGTGTTGCTCTATCATGCCAACAACCTTGGGTCGGGGAATCATACGCTTACGTTTTGGTGCCAACCGGTTCAGCAGCAAATATGTGCAATTGACTATGTAAACATATATGACACAGCAACAACGGGGAGCGGGTCAAGTAGCAGCAAGTAAGTGACTGGTGTCTTTGAGCTTCATCTTAATTGCTGAACCGCGTGTTGCAGTGGTACGGCAGGCTTTACTGGTGGCTCAGGTGGCTCAGGTAGCAACTTGAGTAGCAGGTGTGTATAATCCAGATTCTTGCCTTTCGTTTGCTTACCGGCCATTCAGTAATAACAGTTCTGCGTAAGCTTGTTTCCCTGTGTCATCGAGGATCCTGAACTAAAATCGTGCCCATAAGCCTGTCTACTGGTGACATTATAGGCATTGTTCTAGGTACAGTTGCTGTGGTGGCTGCGGCCGTATTCGTTGTCCTGTACATCGTGGTGCAAAAGAGGAGCCGCAACAATCGGACGACGCATGCAACTTTCCAGGCTATGGGTCCCGGAATGGGAGATTCGCCTATTGGATTTTCACCCGCACAGTCTTCCATGGTTGATCAACGCTATCTCGAATACCCAAATGTAACTTCTCAAGCGTCATTGATTCATGTAAGCCGATTTGGTTTGCGTTGAAGTTTATTAAACGAGTCTTTTAGAGGGCGCAAGGCCAGCCATTCCGATGAACGTACCTCAAAAGTCGGCTCTGGGGGTTCTTTGACAGGATGATAAGATGCCCCTTTCATCTTTTTCTATTTTATTTGTATGATACGTGTTTTGTTGTTGACAGCTCGGACTTGTAGAAGAAGAGATTGACCTCCTGTACATTCGTTACTTTAATAATTAAAAACGTGTTTTGGGTACGTCGATTGATCTATAGATTCTACACTGCTTTTAGATCATCCCGCTGTATTGGGTTTATTCATATAATGGAGGCGAAAGGACGACCGGCCTCGAGCCAGGGCCGAGGGTCAGGCGCGCAGCGCGCACGTGGGCGTCGGAACGGAAACGAACGACGAATTCGGACGCAAAGGACTTGCGGTCAATGCTCCTTGTCTTTGTCAGTCTCCTGCTGTCTCCTCCCTGGTCTATAGACGCCTCTCTTTGTCCTCAAAGCTCTCCTATTCACTCTAGATTTGGGCTTGCTCAGGCTTGGATGCCCAGGATATCCCCACAGAAATACCCTGTATACCTATCATGACACAATCTACTTCCGCTGTGGCCGACGCCTCGAATGGCGAAGACCAGGCTCTGGCGCGACGACAATCATTTAACTTGGCACGACTGTTTTCTACCTATGTTACCCCGGAAATAATATCCTACTTTATTGGTGCGTCGTTCTGCCCTCGCGTGATAAGTGGCGTTGACCTGCGCCACCAGCTGGAGGATGTGCTGGCGCTGCCTCGCGGACTGTGGTTAGTCCATTGGAGAGGTTGAAGATCATACAGTGCGTGAATTGAGTTGGGTTCATGGTCCGTCCGTGCTGACATGCGTTCAGGCAAGTTCAACCGCGTGGTTCTGATTCGCAGTACCAGGGCGTTTGGAGGAGTTTGGTGCGAATGTTCAAGGAAGAAGGGTTTCAAGGTTTCATGAGAGGGAATGGAATCAATTGCATTAGAATTGTACCCTACAGGTGGGTGAGGTGCGGAGTTGGTTGACTCGGCTATCCTGAAAAAAAAAAATGATCCAGCGCCGTTCAATTTACCACTTACGAGCAATTGAAGAAGGTGATCACTATCTATTACTGGCATTTACCCCTGGTTTGACATTGCCCATAGTGGTTTACGGTACACGGAACAAGGGAACTCGATACCCCGAAACGATTAGCATCGGGAGCTTTGGCAGGGATCACCTCCGTATGTTAGTCGTTTTAACTTTTGCCAAAAGTAGTGTTATGTGTTGACCAGATTTTTGGTCCAGGTGCGACATATCCACTGGATCTGGTTAGATCACGACTTTCAATAGCAACCGCATCAGTTAGTCTTTCAGTGCAGCCAAAGGCCGCTCCAGCCCTTGGGGCCAAGCCATTGGTCGCCAAATCTGTGTCTCTTGCGTCTGCAGCTTATCACACATCATCAGCCTTTTCAAAGGCAGACCTCACTATCGTGGGAATGACAAGGAAAATCATGCGGGAAGAAGGTGGAATACGTGCCCTTTACCGAGGGTTGGTGACAACTGCGGTTGGAGTAGCCCCATATGTTGGACTCAATTTCGCTTCCTATGAGGCTCTGAGGGGAATCATTACACCGCCAGGGAAGAGCAGCATCCCAAGGAAGCTAGCGTGCGGTGCCTTGGCAGGTGTGTACCTCCTCTTGACGCGTGACATGCTGACATTCGGACGCGACGTTATCGGCAGGTTCGATATCCCAGACAGTGACCTATCCGTTTGACGTACTACGACGGAAGATGCAGGTGACCGGTATGAAGGATGGTTCGATAAAATATGGTGGTGCACTGGACGCGCTAAGCAGCACGCTCCGGACGGAGGGTGTGGCCGGCCTGTATCGAGGATTGTGGCCGAATCTCCGTAAGTGGTGATTGTCGCGGCAGATAACGGCTCATCAAAAGATATTAGTCAAAGTAGCACCGAGCATCGCCACTTCTTTTTTCACATATGAACTTGTGAGTAATGGAGCAAAAAGTCGAGGTCAGGAGCTGATGATTACTCCCACAGGTGAAAGAGTTTCTTATCCGGGGATGAGGTAGAGTAGAGACTAGCGGTATATAGACTTGTAGATAAGTAGTTTGTGATTGATGCCCATCAGTTTGGCCGCCTCTTCCCGACGGGCGTTCGGCTCAGCGCGTGCGTGCGGGGGTGCGTTCCTTGTTTCGCGGACACGGCTTTCTCTTCTCGCCAATCTGAATGTTCAATCTCCTGTAAGCTTTTTCTCGTCTCTTGTCCCATTAAAAGTTAACATCTACAGACGACCCTAAAATCTAGTATCTCTTCACAATGCCGGTTCAAGCCACGAGCGAGTCTGTTGGCACGGCTACTCGCGCCGGCCACGCTACCTCTGCCTCATTGCCAATAACAGATCCTGCTCAAGACATGCGAACCCGTCGTTCCTCTACTGACGAGCCGGCTACTTCATCCTCCTACTCTTCCGCAGCGGATCACCCTCCTACGATACCTAAACTCCCTTCCCTTAATACCCGTCCTCTTCCCAACCTTGCTCCCCGCTCCTCCTCACTTCCCTTTGCTTTCATGGGACAGGGGCATAGCACAGCTCCCTCTCCCAGCATTCCTAGTCCCCCTACCTCCTCTTCGTCAGTTTCCGTTGCTTCAAAAGGCTTCCAAGCTGCTCTAGCTGGTGGCAGTAGATTAAAACGCGCCATCGTCAGTCGTCGCAAGAAATCAGAGGATGTCTCGCAATTGTTCGGGTTCGGTAATAAGAGGGAAGTTCAGCACGAAGTTCGACAGCAGGCCCAAGAACAGCAATTCCGGCATTTACGTGTCGAATCATGCGTGCCACTGACGTCGTCTTCGTCCAAGGGCAGGGTACCTTCAAATTCCAGTAACCCGACGCTCATGATGGCCGCAGACCAGCTCATACCTTTGTCTCCTACCCCTCCTACACCTCCGCCCAAACCCCGCCCTTCGCCACAATATTTGGTGACAAATGAGACTCCAGTTCTCTCATCTTCTCACACGCTGGAGCAGGTGCCATCGCGTAGTCAATCGGTTGCTAGCCCAGATAGCCGCAGTTCTGTCATTCCCTTGAGTCCTGGAATAACTAGTGCCGTTACCCTTATATATATCAACGAAAAGGACAAGGAACAGGGTACGCAAGGGGTAAGATCAAAGACCCTTCCGGAGTCCAGGGAAGCCGACACGGGGCACGAAGTACCGAGGCTGAAACCGAAGGAGGCTGACGCGGTCAAGTCGGAAGGTATCGTGGTGGCTGACATCAAAGAGTCAAGGCGGAAGAGCGACTCTACCATGAGCTACCACACTATTCGACCTGGAACGACCAGCAATCGCGCGTCCCGGCCAGTTTCCATGGCTGAATCGCTGCAATCTAATCACACCATCAAGCCAGTCAGGATTAGTGCGCTGATTGCTGATGGAGATTTTACCATGCTAGAAGAGGATGATGATACGTGCAAGGACCAGGACGCGGTAGATGCATCAAGACCGCCCACCATCATCACCACGCCACAAAAAGGATCACCTGAAGCCTCGCTTAAGACAAAGAGCAGACGATCGTTATCTTTCAATTTAGGTCCTTACGCTTCTAAAACGCAGCCACCATCACCACCTACTCACCACCCTACCCTATCTCTGTCAGAAATTAAATACCCATCGTACTCCGTGACAGAAGGAATGCCACCACCAATATCGCCACTGACACCGAGTGTTGCCAAAGAAGTTCCGAAGATAGTCCAGACGTCAGCCACTGGTCAAACCGGGCCCATTCCTGCTCCGCGTTCGCAAGTTGGGCAAAACCTTCGTGGAAAAACTCTCTTCATGGACAAATCCTTCGCCCTTTGAGCGCAAACTTCCTCCTCTCCCTCCGCAAATGCAACTTCCTACAATCATGTCGAATTCGCCATCCCACCTCCCGCCGGCTCCCCGTGCCATTAGCATGACGAGTAGCTTGGCACCATCCGCTGGACGTGCATTCCGTGGTGCCGTTGGCCGAATGGGGAGAGCCATGGGCATCAGTTCCAGTTCCAGCAACTCAGCAACTGCCTCTGGCTACCCCTCGACGACATCCGATGGACAGAATCTGACACGGACCAACTCTAATCAGTCGTCATCCGCCAGTCATCCTTATTCCCCAATGGGTTGGGCTAGACGGCGGACACCCGATGCGCCTTCTGGGACCTGGAGTGTCGCGCCAAGTTTAGCCTCTACATCGGCGTCAGACATTGACCACTTGGGTGTACCTTCCGGGCCTGTGCTGGGGTTGATGCTGAGAGCGCCTTTCAAAGGATCTGGTGTCGTCTTTGCAAAGGAGCTCAAGATGGCTGTGAGAGAAACTGCCATTGGCATTACCCCGCCTGCTGGTGAAGGTCGGCGCGCTGGGGAATGGGTAAGGGCCGCGGACACGGAGAAAAGGTCGAAAATGCGGGATGTGGAGAAGGCACTCGAGGAGCGGCGTTTGCCCGCTGTCATTGTGCGGTGTGCACAGCATATATTGGTATGGGGAGTTGAAGAAGAGGGTTTGTTTCGGTGAGTCCAACGTGCCCCTCTAAGTGGGCAGTGTGTCTGACCATTCGTTGCGTAGTGTGGGCGGCAGGCCTAAACATGTATCGGCGTTGCGTTCCGAGTTTGACAAAGGTGGGTTGAACCCGTTGCTTGAATTGCACCGTCGTGCTAACTCCTTGATCGTAGGTGCCGACTACGACTTGGCATCATGTGAACCTGGAGACTTGGATCCTCATGCAGTGGCCTCGGTGTTCAAGGCCTTCTTCCGGGAATGTGAGTTAATTGCTTACCTTGGGCTTCTTGCTGCTAACGCAGCATGACCAGTGCCAGAGCACATGTTGACGCCAGTTCTATTACCTTACTTTGAGGGTCTTGTGGAGCAGGAGACAGCTGCAGCTGGTGCTGCAACCGAGTCGAAGCCTCGTAACGCTGATGTTAAGCCTGCGAGTCATGGTCTGGGCCTGCCTTCTGGACCCAAGCCTGGCAGCCTTCCTCCTGGGATGAAGAAACCGCCTTCTTTGTCTACGTTGGCCGTGACTTCATTTAAAGATATGCGCCCTCCTTCTAACTCCCTCATAAGAGCGATAAGAGCTCTAATCTCTCAGCTTCCAGAAGAGAATCGCCACTTACTTCGCACACTGGTTGACGTCATCAACGCCACTTCCACGAATGAGAAAGAGACAAAGATGCCCTTATCGAACCTGTTACTCGTCTTTTACCCCAGCGTCCAGATTACGCCGCCTCTGTTGAAGATCTTGTGCGAGACTAAAGAAATATGGGACGAGGAAATGGAGACACCGATCATGGATGTCAAGAGGGAAAAAGCTGGCAGTTCCGCCAGCTCAACATCAGAAATTTATTCCGACGCACCGGACGGGATGGTCGAACGTGAGAGCCTGTCAGGAGGTATCCGAACGTCGGAGGATCATACGTCTTCACTGTCTGATCATCAAGCGTCTGCAGAAGGATCTATTGATCTTGTAGAGGGGTTAGCGAGGCGTAGACCGTCCCCGCGCCCAAGGCGTGACCCTGAATCAACGGTATATATGGATGCAGAGTGCAGCTGCTCTTCCACGTCGCTGCTGCTCCATGAGTTGTCCAGCTCTGTTGATTCATCCATGGACAATTCCTTTTTGTCGTCTGACAAGTCGCCGAACGAAATGTCTCCATCATCGACTCCGCCAATGACATCTTCAGTTGAATCATTGGCGACACCTGCAACGTCATCTGGACAGCCTTCTTTACCTCATCTGCCGATAGATGAGGGTAAGGCAGAACAAGATGTGGAGAGTATGTCTGATGTGATGGCTCCCGAGTCAACAAAATACATAATCAACGACTCAATGTCGCACACTGGCCCTGTCCATTTTCCGTCTTTACCCGCAAGTACCCCGTTAAAGCGGCGGTCGTCGCCTTTTTTATCCATGCTCCACATTGCTCCCATGAACGCGACCCCTTCTTCACTAAATGAACCTCCATCACCCACCACTTCGTTACATTCGAATTCTTCCCTACCGCGACGGCCGAAAATGAAGAAACCGTCTTTACAAATTTTCGTATCTTCAAAACATTCCAATTGTTCACTGCGGGGTATTTCCAAAACGAGCATCTCTAATCCCATCATCAACAACGACGCGGTTACGGCACCGCATTCAGCCAGTGATTCCTCTGTGTCAACGCCTCAATCTGCGGTAACAGCACCCCAAGGAAGTGTTTATACCCTGCCACCTGTGGTAAGCTCGCCATTCGAGCATTCGCCATTCAGATTTGGGACGGAATCCAAGTTAGTTCTTCTCGCACGGACAGTTTCCAGGAAGAGACCGAAGATGCCCTGACCGTGGAAACCACCAAGACCGGGACTCCCATTGCCGACCGGTATCGTGCTGACTCGACGACAAGCTCGATGTTCCCCCCAACGCGGTCCGCTCGTTCCACCCCAGAACCAGCCAAGACTAGCCATCTTCGACCCACGCCCAGGCGGCCGGCGACTTCGCCGTCATCTAACCATCTAGGCATTTTGGACCAGGAGCTTGGCAGTGAAGGCGATTGGACTCACAGCGTCCTGTTGGCAGCCGACATTGAGCGCATCCGGCTGCAAGACAGGAAGCGATAAGCGTCTTCCACTCATGAAATATGAAATCTACTTATATCATCAGACCTTGGCGGCCCCCCGTTTTCGCCGCGCGGTACGGGTAGGCCTGTGATGGTTCGTAAATCAGTTATGCTATCCTTCCCATATATCTACTTTTGTTACCTCATCTATACCCTTGATACGACCAAGCCAAACTTATTTTATTTCAGTGATTGGGATATGCATGCACTTATCTTTCTTTGCACAGCAAGGCGCGTCCGCCGAAAACACGAGGACTATTATTATACTATAACACGATTAGGATTTCTATCTATTCGTTCGATCAATAGTTTTTGAATATGATGATTGCCTCATTAGGCAAGAAGATACGTCGTGTCGTCATCGGTGGCGTTCATGAGTGGACAAAGGGTTGTTTGCCCATTCCTTTCATTCCAGGCTTGCTCTTGACCACCTTCACCCACCATGGCCTCAGCGGTCAAGAAAATGCAAGAAAAAATCTTTCGCAGGGGCGAGTCGACGCCAGAGTCAGAGCCAGAGCTTAACGATCGTTCTGACTCGCCTGCCTTGACGATTAGCATTCCGAACAAGATTCCTTTCCCGACGCAGGCTCAGGCCCAGGCCCCGCCCAAGCTCAAGCCTACAGATGGGGCGGCCAAAGCCACTGCAGAGGCCGAGCAACCTAGATCGCATCGCCAGCGACTCGCCGAGGCGTTAGGCGCAGCATACAAAGGTGCAGAAAAGCATCGCCTCCAACAGGATGACGATCGCGAGAAACACTGGAAGCGATGGGGCCCCTATCTGAGCGATAGACAATGGGTGGGTACCGTTATAATTAATTCATTGGGCGCGTGGAGCGATACGGCCGAACTTCTTTGCGTGCTTATCAAACGTTCTTTCATTCCAGGCCACGGTCCGCGAGGACTATTCAGCAAATGGAGATGCCTGGAGTCATTTCCCTCATGAACACGCGAGATCACGCGCATATAGGTGGGGCGAAGATGGTATAGCGGGTATTTCCGACAACCATCAGCGTTTGTGTTTTGCGTTGTCGCTTTGGAACAATGAGGACCCGATCTTGAAGGAGCGGCTGTTTGGCGTTACTGGCCATCAAGGGAACCATGGCGAAGACGTGAAGGAACTGTATTACTACCTCGATTCGACGCCGACACATTCTTATATGAAGTTCTTGTACAAGTATCCCCAAAGAAGGTTTCCTTATGAACAACTTGTAACCGAGAGTCAGAGCAGAGGTAGAGACGTGCCCGAGTACGAAATCTTGGACACGGACGCGTTTGACGAAGACCGCTATTGGGATGTATTCGTTGAGGTGAGTAAATGTGGACCTGCAACAATCGTTGGACTGACCGACGCGCATATAGTATGCCAAGGCGGAGGAAGACCCAGATAGTATCTTTGTGCGAATCACATCGTACAATCGCGGCCCAGATCGAGCAACGCTGCACGTTATTCCACAGCTTTGGTTTCCCAATACTTGGTCATGGCCGCTTGAAAAACCACCCATGCCGTCGCTCACGGGCTCTGTCAGGGGCGTGGATGACATAAACTGCATCACTGTTCGCCACCCTTCACTCCATAAAACACATCTCTTCTGTTTGCCATCACCGCCACCTGTCGGCCCCGATAATAACTTTGAAGTTGATCCTGAAGCAGATGCCGTACAACCTGAGCTGCTGTTTACGGAAAACAACACAAATTTCAGTAGGTTGTATGGCGGGACCAATGAATCTCCGTTCGTGAAGGACGCCTTCCATGATCATATTATCCCGTCTCATAGACCTCCTACGTCCGAGTCCCAACCTGAAAGCTTTTTCTCCCCCAGGATCCGTTCCCGGACTGCGTCAAGTTTTGGGAACGAACGACCTGACGTTCCGGAGGAAGGACCCTGTACACCATTCCCAGCTAGTTTATCCGGATCCTTTGTCAATCCAGAGCAGAAGGGGACAAAATCTGCCGCGCATTATGTTTTTCGCGATGTTCCAGGAAATGGAGGATGTGCGGTCGTACGGTTAAAGCTTACCCCTTCGCGGATTGGCAAGGACCCTACCCTGGAGGACGAAATACTATTCGATGATGCCATAGAAGAACGACGCCAGGAGGCCGATGAATTTTACAACTCATTTGCGCTTGGTCCTATAACTGATGACCTGAAGCAAATTATGAGGCAGGCTCTTGGAGGGATGCTCTGGACGAAACAATTCTATCGCTTTATTCAGAAAGAATGGTTGGAGGGGGACCCTGCTCAACCCACGCCGCCTCCTGAGCGGAAGGGGGTGCGAAACTGGGTACGAATCAAATTACAGATGAAATGTTATCGGCTAACCTGCGGCGTTAGCAATGGAAGCACTTGCATATCGAGGACATTTTGTCCATGCCTGACAAGTACGTGTTTTTGGGCCAATTTTTAAGATTCTAAATAACTTTCATGCAGATGGGAATATCCTTTCTTTGCTGCCTGGGATACGGCATTCCATTGCATCCCTCTTGCAATTGTGGATTCCTCATTTGCGAAAAAGCAACTCGATCTTTTGACGCGCGAGTGGTACATGAAGCCGGACGGTCAAATCCCGGCATACGAATGGAATTTTAGCGATGTTAATCCTCCGGTTCATGCTTGGTATGCAAATTTCTCGGAAGATGCAACCGTCTCTTGACGTACCATCCTAGGGCAACGTTCAGGGTATTCAAGATTGAACGAAAGTTGACTGGGAAAGAGGACCTTGCGTTCTTGGAACGCGTCTTCCAGAAACTCCTTCTGAACTTTACTTGGTACCTAAGCTCCCATGGCTCGTTATTCTAGCTGAGTACAGTTTAGGTGGGTTAACAGGAAAGATCAAGATGGCAAAGGTGTATTTGAGGGTGGCTTTCTGGGCCTAGATAACATTGGTGCGTTCAATAGATCAGAGCCCCTACCAACGGGCGGTACGCTGCGCCAGGCCGATGGAACTGCGTGGATGGCTTTCTACTGCCTTAACATGTAAGTCACGCATTCTTCTC
>WION01000146.1:0-124987 GCA_015039365.1 Amanita rubescens
CTTGATGCTTTCGAGGACAACCCGGTCGTTGTTGGATTCGTCGTAAAACAAACTTGCCTTAGCGCTATCAGTCATGGCCTCAATATCAGAGGCCTTCACTGGAAATCTTTAAAACCTAATATATTTGCTGGGGATATCTTGGACGCGATCTCATTGGAGGCATCGCAAGCACTGTATATCCCGGATCAGTGGAATTACAAGGACTTCGATGCCCTTTATCTTTACATGAACAAGCAGAAGAAAACCGTGTTGATAGTACCCATTCAGATCTTCATCAACCCTCTCCACAAAGATTCAGAAGCCTGTTTTTATACTGATTGGCAACGGTGGGTGAAGCACTATAAGGGTTACACCTTATCATCCACATTTGTCTGGATCGTCGAACACGATCGTTCTTGGAATATCGTCGACGAGCAATTGAGAGCCATACGGGGTGGTACGCAATTGATTGCCCCACTGCACGAACAAATGCTCGTTACGGTGGGTGACGTGTACGGACTCCTGGGTGAGCGGCTCGCCCAGGCTCGGCAAAGCGGTAGGAGCTTGTGTCTGGAACTTACCTTCGCCTCTGACGTACGAAGCAGGGCAACCGAGTCCCAAGATGATTGAGTCTGCAAGGCAGAACGTACGTCACTGCCGTTGGGCAGGGGTCGGCCCTTCTAATTTGTTATTATTCACAGGAGTTGGAAATAGTTGGTGAGTATTTCAGTGAGGCTACCGAGGAATTGTTCAAGAGCACTCTGGTTGATGGTGAAGGATCGAGCAAGCGAAAGGTTCGTCTTGACCGGTTTCCTCTCTTCCGTTCTGATTTAAGATCACACAGAGGGCAACCTTCATCTAGGGGCAAGACTCGGAGCAACAAGAAAGCTACACCTGCATCCCGACGAATGAAGCAACTCGTCAACGATGATGATGAGTGCTAGAGTATCTGCCATCTTTTCTTTAGAATACTAGCTAATCGTGTGTATATGTATGCGATGATAATATCTCAGTGACTCGTGGGACGGGACTCGGACTTAGTATCTTATTACTTGGCTCCGAAGACTATTTGCAGGGTCTCCATCTATTCACCATCATCATGATTTGAATGCACATGCGGGTGCCCTGGTGGTGTACCCTTCACGTATACGGCGCCTAAGGCACGCGTGCCTATATCGTTGACGCCGTTCATCAGGAGAATTCTGGGTTGCCTTATCAGGACTTATTGACTTAAATAAGACAAATAAGTAATTTTTAAGTTACCAAATTGTGGACTTATTTTTGACTTATATAAGTAAAATAAGGCACCCCCCCCCTCTTTTGAGAGCCTTAAAATAAAAAAGCTGACTTAATTGACTTATTTTTGGGGACTTTTGGAAGCCAAACCCAGCCTACTGGCACCACTTACAGGTGCTTGGCTTACAAGCACTTTCTGCCACTTATTTTGCACTTTCTACCACTTATTTGCACTTTCTGCAACTTATTTGCACTTTCTGCAACTTATTTTGCAGGTGCTCGACTTACAAGCACTTTTTGCCACTTATTTGGTAGGTGATGGTCTTATGATCCTTATCTTGTCTTAAGTGGCCAAAAATAAGGTCAAAAAAAGTGGCATTGATTTTTAAGTACTTTTACACTTATTACTACTTATTTAGTAACTTATTACTCTTTTGACTTAATTACTTTCTAGCTTGACTTAGTACAACTTAACTAATGCCTTATGAGAAGTCCCTGGGCACCTGGGGCATGGGAGGGGGTCTAGAGGCCCTCCTTTATATACCTCGGTCATGCGCACGGACCATATTGACCGTGGGAACGTATTACGTAATAATCACGTGACATCAAAGTGGTGCTCTTGATGTCGAAAAACCCAAATCTAAAATCAGAATTGCCAAAAATGGCTTAGTTAATGAGGTATTCGCATTTTTCTCACTTTCCCACGCCAAGCTTAGTGACTTATTTTGACTTGACAAAGACACTTAGACTTATATAAGACATGACCATTGTCAATGGCCTTATCTTGGACTTGGAAAAAATCAGGTAAAAATCAATGACCTTAATGCACTTAGAGTCTTAGGATGGTCTTAGCCATTTTTATCACTAAGGCAGGAAAGACATTTTAAGTCCCCAAAGTGCATAAGCCAAACCAGAATTTTCCTGATGTTGCCGGGAACACGCTGAATAGAGTGACTTGGGCCCTAACTTATTGGCGTACATAGTAATACGGATTGTGTATATGACCAACTTATTTAAGAGGTAGTCTCAGCACCGGTACGAACCCGGCCACATAGTACATGTCTCATATCAGAGTCTCTCTAGTCAACGCCGCTACCAACCTTCAAACTTTAAATGTGAATCCGAAAAGTTGAACTTCTAGCATGGTTGTCACGTCGAAAGACAAGGCGCGCCAGCAGCCCGCGCACCTCAAATCAGACTACCCTTGATTCCAGATCGGCAGATGGACCTCTGTGATACATCATCCAAAGTTTAAATCGTATAACAGCGAACTTGTGTTCTGGAGCCGGAAAGAGAAAGAACGGTCTTTCTGCATAGCCACCGGCATGGAAATGATGCCATTCGGCCAGATCTTCATCGGCGGAGATTCGGGAGAGTCCGAGTACTGGTACGGCTTGTCCAATTCTGAACAGTCGTTCCTCGGTTCAGCCTCATGCACATAGTTGCACTCGGTTTCCTCGCTTTGGCAGTATATCTTCTTATAAAGCTAACACAGTTTATTTACTGGGAGCACACTTCACCCTTGAAACGACTGCCAGGTCCAAAGAGCACAAATTGGATTTTCGGGAATTTGAACGAGATACTGGAGAGTGTACTGTGTTTCCATTACTACTGTCCTCGTTTCAAACATAACACAGTTCTTAGGATGCTTTGGTATACGAGCAATGGGCATCTATCTATGGCCCTACGTTCAAATATAATAGTATTCTTGGCGTGAGTTAGAATTTGTTCACTATGTATTCTAATTCATCCGAATCCGTTACTTTGAATGATCCGTAGAAGACTAGTTTATCGACAATGGATACAAAAGCCATATCACATATCTTGATGAATAATAATTTGTATCAAAAGACAGAATTTGGCCGCCATATCAGCACTCCATTACTTGGCGATGGTAAGACTCTAGGCTAGGCTGAGTAATGTGTTTAATGGATTATAGGTCTGTTAGTTGCTGAAGGCGATAAACACAGGCAGCAGGTATTGATTTGTTTAACCGATGGATGTTTCTCCGACAACTAACTATTATTTTTAGAGACGAATTATGGTAAGTAGTTATGGCATCAAATCAGTGTTACTTGCTTTAATTATAGAAAGAATCCTGCATTAGGAACTGCACAAATACGTGAATTAACTACAATTTTTGTTGATAAAGCCATCGAGGTAACTCCATCATTCACAAGTATCTTCGTCTGCTCACAGTACATGTCAGCTGCGAGATGCCCTGGAAAATGAAATAATGAAGTATGAGGGACCTGTCGGACCTATTACTTCGATCGATATCCTCCCTTGGATTACCAGGATGACCTTGGATGTCATCGGTCTGGCTGGTAAGGGAAATCCGCCCATTATTTTTCTTCGTTTTCCCACGATTTCAAGGATTCAATTATCAATTCAATGCGCTTTCCGGCGATGGCACGAATGAGCTTCAACGAGTGCTTGCAACCGTTTTCAAGCCAAGGGCCCGACCTCCACTAATGCCCCTCATCAGAGCAAGAATTCCTGCTCTGCGTTTCTTGGTGCGTTTGACCAAGCCTTAGAGCGCAGTATGTGCTTTATTCCCTTATTCAGCCAGCGGACGGCGATACCGAAAGTAAGAAAGCAAAAGAGACGATGACTCGCATTGCCCACAAGCTCCTGGATGATAGTCGGGCCGCATTGATAACAGAGAAAAGTTCATGTCTGGCAAAGGATTTTTCCCAGGGACGTGATATATTGTCGTTACTTGTTAGAGCGAATATGGCCACGGACTTGCCTAGTAGCCAGAGAATGTGCGATGATGAAGTAGTGGCCCGTAACTATTCGTCCACCTGTCCCCACAGAAAACGGTGCTAAGCTGTTGTTATTTCAGAAATACCAACATTCTTCGTGGCGGGTCACGAAACTACAAGGTACGTTTTGTCAAGTTATACATCCGACCCTACAGTGATAACGGACTGTTAAAGTGTGGCAACGACATGGGCGTTGTTCGCATTGACCCAGCGTGTCGATGTTCAGGAGAAGTTACGCGTAGAACTCTTGAGTGTTCCTACCGATAATCCTACGATGGATGAACTGAACGCTCTCCCTTACCTCGATAAGGTTGTTCGCGAGGTCATGCGTCTTTATGTTCCTGTCCCTTTGACAGCAAGAGTTGCGGCCGCGGATGATATAATTCCTCTAGAAATACCTGTTAAAGATGAGGAAGGGAATATCCAGGAATATATTCGGTCTGTAAGCTTCCGCATACCCACTTGCCACGCTAAATCGCAAGCTACAGGGTAAGGAAAGGGCAAATTGTATCCATCCCCCTCTTAGCTATCCATCGTGCGGTAAGCCTTTGGGGGGAGGATGCGGCAGAGTTCAAGTAAGCGATAAAATCCTTTGTTACTTTCGACCACTAATTAGATTGTGTGAAGGCCGGAACGCTGGGAATCCATTCCACAGGCGGTCCGCAGGATCCCCGGCGTATGGGGAAATCAGCTCACTTTTTTGGGCGGCCCTCGCGCTTGCATTGGATACAAATTCTCGGTCGTGGAGTAAGTTCGCTGCACCTATCTTGAATAGTATTGAAAGACGACTTTTAACATAGAATGAAAGCACTTTTGTTCACACTTCTTCGAGCTTTTGAATTTCAATTGGCAGTCCCTGCAGCTGATATCAAGCGGAAATGGCTAGTTGTCCAACGACCGGTCCTTGCATCAGATCCTAATGGTAAAAGCCAATTGCCGTTGCTGGTCAAAGTCTATCAGCATCCCTAGAGACGTGATATGTAGATTGACTCTATTCGAGTGACGAATCACATCATTCTTTCTCCTGTCAATTATCCAGTATTCAAATACACCCCTAGCTAGAAACACAATATCTGAATGGGCCAATTTGTAGCGATCCAACAAAGAAACGTTCAAAATATGATCGGCAAACCCGTTGTACAGGACAACATAGACACTAGCCATTCATCCACTGCATTCCGACCTGGGAAGCACACGTGTCCGCAACCTGTAGGACACGGATATCCTGTCGTCCGCGCCAGGGGTCCTGATCCGTTCTCTTCGTCTCCACCCAACAGCTTGACTAACCGATGGTCTTGATAGAACCGCCGATGACACTTCTCATGCGCACCGTGTTTACATATGGGGCATAGGAAGAGAAGCGTGCGGAGTGGCAGGTGACTGGAAAAAGACAACATGAACGTCATTAGGGAGAAGACGTTTTCTAAAAAAAACTGACCAAATGGCACATGAGACATTGCTTTTGCAGGTCAAGCAATGCGAGTAGGTGGATTTTGCAGTCGTATCGCCAGGTAGTTTTCCAGTAGATTTTAGTAAAGGTTTATAGCACCTGATGCAAGAAGTGGGGATAATCGTATGGACCTTGATTCTTCATTAGACAACTTATTAGCCACAGAACCGGAAAGTCTTACCATGGTAGAATCTTGAATGTCACTTAATTGACAGTGCTTGCGTATGTATGCTGAGCACGGGAACATGCGACACCGATCAAGCACGTCTTTTTCCAAGTCAGCACTGATAGGGGAACTATAAAGTTCGAGGTTCGTACCAATGTAAGCATCGACGAATAGTACGCTTCGTTTGACGCTAATTTTTAGCTCCGTACGAGCAATGATGACTAGCATGGCACACGCCTGAACATCTCCCTATAGAATCCAAACATTATCTCGCACCTGAACCGACTCTATGAATCGGATTGCTTACCTGTTCCACAAGAGTCTCGAGCGCTTGGCGAAGCGCCTTCCAGCCGATATCTTTGAACCGCTTCTCCTCCGCCTGCACCAGCTCAATCCTCCGCTCCGTAAAATGTTCAAGATTCGGAGCGACATCCGGCTGAACATACTCAGCTACAACGGCTGGTGCCATTTCCGGTACCCGCGAGGTCAAATCGCGTATGGTTTCTTCCGCCTTTAACGTGCCCTCATTCTCATCCACATGAGTAACACCGCCAGCCACAACAGTACGAATGCTGCTAACCGAGTCCTGACGGCTGAGCATCGGCGCCAGAATGGGCGCAGCGAGAGAGGCAACGGTCGAGCTCCTGCTTCTTGATTTGTACCGCCCCGAAACTTTCCTTCCACTGGATTGCCTTCTTAACGATGCAATCGGACTATCAGAATCAGAATCTGTCGATTGGGGAGATGCCGACGTCCCTTCATCGTCGTTCGGATCACCGTCCTCGTCCGTCTTTTTATGTCTCCCGAGCACCCTGGACAAGGGACTGGGAGCAGTGATCCTTTGCTGCGATAAAAATGTGGGCGTCACCAAAGCAGGTCGCAAGTTTGCCTCTTCATCGCTCCAGTGCCCGGCGGTACCCGCACTACCCACGTCGCTCTCATTCCCGGAGGACGAATCAGAATCATCCAAGGCACCTGCTCCAACAAGGTGAAGACTTGGAGTAGAGGGGGTTTTACAATCCTTATCAGTCGCCGGACTAGCGGAGGTTCCGGCTACCGACGGTCGGCGGTAAGTGGATGGTCGCCTTCCTGAAGAAGATTGGTCCACTGCTGGGCGCTGTCCACGGAAAGAAGCTCTCCGAGGTGTAGGGGGTAGGTGAGCAAGCCCATGACGAGGTGATGACGAAGCGGAGGAAGCAGGTGTTAGGTGGCGTGATGTAGATCGAGATGAGTTGCGCCTGGCAGGGTATTTTGAGCTTTCGGCGCTCCCGACTGATCCACGTCCTGGGCTAGTTTTATGCGGTGGACCACCTTCGAGCGGTCTCCCAGCAGTCAAGGAGAAGTAAGATTGTGTGAGTCGAGCGCTTGCGGGTGTAGGTAGAGGGTGAGTAAACAGTTCTTGTGCACTGGTTACTTGCGGCAAAATCGGCGGTGATGGGGGTAGAACGTCCTCCAAACAAGCGGCTAGAAGCAGCCATAGCTGTGCGATATCTTGCTTCCCAACTTCTATTGATGCCTGTTACTTGCCTTTGTAAACGACACCATTGAGCATTAATGAAACTCACCTGCGCGTTCTGAAGGCAAATCGATTTCCGAGACTCTCCAGTTAAAACGTATTTCTTGGCAAGCTGCTTAAACGATTCGAGGTCCACCGCCGTGTGCGGTGATATCTGGGTAGCAATATTTTGTAATTGTGGTCTTGCCTGAGGATCGCCAAGTGTTTTCATTTCCATTCTCAGCTTCTCTGCTGAGGGCTTGAACTCTGGGCGACTGTTAAACGGTAAGTAGCGATTCAAGATATGAGAACATGGTCATACATGTCGTCGTATGGTACTTCATGCCGGTGTCTACGATCCGAGACGAACGTAAGGGACCCTGACACTTCCCATGTCAACGCCACTCTTGGCACGCTAGCAATTGGCTTTGAAGCATCCCTCAAATCGAATTGAGAAAATGTACCAGAGGATTGAAGCGCCCAAATGGCATGTGAATCACGAAAGTCGACGTCTGGCGCGAATGTCACGTCTAGTAAAACTTGGACGAGGCAAGCGCGTACCTGTCAAGCTACCCTCTGCTCCTGATCCGCGGATGGACCATTTGGCAACCCAAGCTCTCCTGACATCCCAGATTTCGATTGTATCATCAACAACCGGAACCGAGGCATAACCTTTGTTCTCCATGGGAGACACTGGCGGATGGAGCGAATCTGTGTCTGTAATAGTGCTTAGAGTATCTATAGTACTTGAACTGGCGGAACGGGAAAGAAAGGGAGGGGTTGCAGCCAGCTTAGAGACGTCCGTTTTTGCAGCAGGTGGTGCAAGCTCAGGATTGGAAATGACAGCAATTTCACATTCGTATCCTGGTCGCCATAAAATATGTCGAACAGGGTATCGCGTGTGGAGCGTGTAAGTTAGCTTGGCCGGTATATGGGAGTCGGAGCTAGGCACACTCAAATCCCATATCTGCATGGAGTGAATAAACGATACCGAGATGGTTCTAAAGTATTCACCTTGACACAGCGATCAAGTCCTCCGCTAGCAAACCAACCCATTCCATTATCACCTGTTTCAGAGCCACTCGTTCCTGGGGATTCACGCCACGCGAGAGAAGTAACGGGTGTTGTATGCGCGACGAGAAGCCTGTCCAATAATCCACGCTGGGCCATTTTGAGGTCCCATCTAGCATTTCGGTGTTGGGGCGTGTTAAATTGTGATGAAAAGAAAATACCTGTATATACTGCCATTGTCCAATCCGACGATAGCTTGGAGGGGCTGCCATAAGCTTGGAGAAAAGGCGACACTGCGCACAGACGCTGGGTGATGTATGCGCATAAGCGATTTCGACATGTCTCGTAGATCCTGTTCCTTGTTTAAATATTGATAGAGACAATTGTTGATAACCGTACCCATATTCGCAAATCACCATCTGCAGAGCCGGTAACGCAATAATGATGCACCGAGTAAGAAATGGCTAGTTGGTTTATTGAACGAAGATGATCTTTTGTTCGTCGTTCTAGACGGAACGTCAGCGAACGTAGAGTGCGAAACAAGGGAATAGACCTAGTTTGGCTGACCCAGCCCTGCTGATATCCCACATGATGAGTTCGCCATTCCGGGCACTGGTAAATATCTTGTTACTGAACTCTGTCCTTGCATCAGTTCTCGAGTACAAAGGAAACAAAATGAAACACATCATACGTCCGCGACCCCATGCTATACCAGTCGCCGCGCTCTCGACCTTGAGCCCACTGCCTTCCCAGAGATTGCGCGTCGCCTCAATTCGATGGCCGCCTTTGCCTAAAGACGACCTGTATTCTGGGCTAGCCGGGAGCGAACCGTCTGATATTCGTAGTATTCTCAAAGCTAAGATGGCTTTGAATTACGCCGCGTCCACGATACATGGGTGAATGCGCACATTCCTTCCCTGCGACGGCACACCGAATGCCGTCTTCACTCTTGGCTATACATCCTCCTCCAGGCGATACGACACGTGGATAGCGTACGTATCTGGATGGTCCCTGGTATCCGTGCGCTCTTGAATCAGAATACAATTCGAGGGGGAACTGAGAAGGTGGTAGCGCTGCCATCCAAGTCAGACCTGAACTGTTGTTTGCTTTGGAACCTAATGCCAAACAAAAATATCGCTCTCTCTTTTGTACGGCAATGACAAAGTGACTAATAGTAATGAAACTCCTTGGCTATGTTCCATATCTCATGTGTGAGTCTGTAGAACGTTTATTTCCAGCTGGTATGGAACGAATCATAACTAGCGGAACCGTGACGGCATTGTCCGACCGGAGTCTGAATAAGCGACAGCCCTTACTCAGCACCCAAATCAATGTTTAGTCATCTCCAACCCGGCACTACAAAAGGGCACCAGGGATTAGTCCCCCCACATCAAAACCACCCCGTAAGACTGTAAGTATGCGTTTATGTTGCATCTGAGAGGCTGTTTAGGCTGTTTTTTGAGCGGATGGACGTTGGGCGGGGATGGATGCCGCTTGGCGAGGGTAGATGACGTTTTCAGAGCGGAGCTAACGATGTTGTACGCCTCTTAGACATCAAGACTAATCGAAATGGGTCGTCGTCCCGCTCGCTGCTACCGCTATTGCAAGAACAAGCCGTATCCAAAGTCAAGGTACAACCGTGGTGTTCCAGACTCCAAGGTAAATTTGCACCCCCAAACCGATTTTTTACAACAACCCACTTTTTAGATTCGCATTTTCGACTTGGGACGTAAACGTGCCCCTGTTGATGAATTCCCATTTTGCGCGCATCTCGTATCGGATGAGTACGAACAGCTGTCGAGTGAAGCGCTCGAAGCCGCTCGTATCTGCGCCAACAAATACGTCACGAAGACGTCAGGAAAGGATTCATTCCATTTGCGTGTTCGAGTACATCCCTTCCATGTTCTCCGTATCAACAAGATGTTGTCCTGCGCAGGCGCCGATCGGTACGTAATCTAGACTTTGCTGCGGTGTGCCATAATGATTTTGGGATTAGTCTCCAGACGGGCATGCGTGGCGCGTGGGGCAAACCATACGGAACTGTTGCGCGTGTGAACATTGGCCAAATCATCATGTCCATTCGGGCCAAGGAATCCAACTCGGCCGTCATCATTGAGGCGCTACGCCGCGCCCGGTATAAGTTCCCCGGCCGTCAGAAGATTATCGTTTCCAAGAAATGGGGTTTCACTAATGTGTCCAAAGGCGAATACTTGAAGCTCAAGGAGGAGAAGCGAGTGATGCCGTGCGTATCGGTTTATGAATTAATTGCGACTACTAACTAACGCCGTGCAGAGATGGTGCTTATGTACAATTCATTCGGCCCA
This sequence comes from Amanita rubescens, assembly GCA_015039365.1. NCBI lineage: Eukaryota > Fungi > Basidiomycota > Agaricomycetes > Agaricales > Amanitaceae > Amanita > Amanita rubescens. Next base: position 10,430 of record WION01000146.1, read on the forward strand.
AGGGTCCGTTGGAGAAGAATCTGCGGAACCAGCTGCGTGCTTGATTGATGATGTATCCTACCCTTACATACCGCAATGAGAGAGAGAGAAGCTCAAGGTTATTCGCGTGATATGCCCTTTATTCACTACGCCGTCTAGATAATGGACAGCGGATAGGGGAAAGGGGGCAAAGAATGAACCGTTTGTTAGAGTTGATGACACCGACTGACTTGATACTTGCGCAGACAGGTGTAAATGAACTAATAAAACGACAGATTACTATTTATTTATTAAATGATGTAATGGCCATTAAGCTTGTGAGCTTATTCTCTCCTCGTTTGCTCCTTGCCTTTGTCCTCTACTTCCATCTTGTCCCCGCCGTCGCGTCTAACGAAGATGACGACGCCATTTGAGAAATATTTGCAAGACGCCGACTATCCACCATACGAAATGGCTCCTCTAGATCCCTTTGATGCCAGAGTACAATTCCAACTCCCCCAATTCATGTACACTGGTCCTCCCCCCCTCGCACACGGTGGTGGAGCAGAGGTTCTTCCTCTCGGCACGTTCAATCACACCGACAGCCTGGCCGCGTCATGGTTTGCGAACAACAATGGCTTCTCGCCCGATGAGGCGTGGGTATCGCTTTCTATATCCCTAGTAGGTTCGCGAGAGAGAATTGATTCGCCTGACAGATACATCTCTTCCTCTCTTCGATCGTATTACGCACCCCCCGCCGAGTCGTACATTTTGGATCACCAACAACACCCAAGTCATTGCCAGGAATCACTGTATGATCTGACGTTGCAGCAGCAGCAGCAGCATTTGGCGCCAATGCCAATACTAGCGCCACCGCCGCAAACGACAGCGCATGATGGTACTAACGTTTACTTGGAGGAGGAGCCTGATAGTAGAGATCAGCACCCACTAGTACCCGCACCATCCCCACACGGCCTAGTCGTTTACTCTGCCACGGGTTTTGATGTTCTCTCCATTCTAGCTCGCGTTGCCACACGCCCCCATCCGCGGGTTATACTCGGCCCAGTCGACCTTACCTGTTCCTTTGTTGTCGTCGACGTACGGAGACACGACCACCCGATCGTTTATTGCTCTCCGAGTTTTTGCAGGTTGACGGGCTATACCGAGCCGGAAGTGCTCGGGCGCAACTGCCGCTTCTTGCAGAGCCCAGATGGGCAAATGCAAAGAGGCGAGCCGCGACGGTTTACATCTCACGAGGCTGTTGCTCACTTGAAGAAGCACCTGGTAGCAGACAAGGAGTGCCAAACAAGAATTATTAATTATCGAAAAGGCGGCAGTGCGTTCATTAACCTTGTTACGGTTATACCTATCGGCGGAGGTGTTTCTGGTTTGCCGCACGAGGAGAACGAGGTGGTGTATCATGTTGGATTTCAGGTGGATTTGACGGAACAGCCGCAGCGGTTGTTGCATTATAGTCCGCCTACTCCGTACGGGGGAGGAGGAGGACACGGTAGCCTACTTCTCGGCGGATCGGCGACGGGAGGAGCAAAAAAGGCGCAAATTGCCCAGCCTTTCATATCCAAGACGCTAAAAAAGATGCTAGCCGATTCCGAGTTTGTGCGTTCTATTCCCATTACGAGTTCGACGACAGTGCCTCTGCCTGCTTCTACGTCTTCTGCGGGCGTTGCTGCTGCTGCTGGAGACAAGGGTGATGGGGTAGAGTCTAATCAGTGGCTCAACCTCATGCTTCTCGAGACGTGTTCAGACTTTGTGCACGTTGTTTCGCTCAAAGGCAGTTTTTTGTATGTGGCTCCGAGCGTGAGGAGAGTGTTGGGGTACGAGCCGGAGGAGATGGTAGGTGGGAGTTTAGCGGATTTGGCGCATCCGGAGGATGTGGTTCCGCTTATGAGGGAGTTGAAGGAGAGTAGCTCGACGGGTGGGTCGTCGTCGTCGTTGATGATGCCAGAGTGCGGACAGCAGCAGCAACTATCACCATCGGCGAGTTCACCGCCATTGTCGATCTCTCCGCGGACGGTGGATCTCCTTTTCAGAGCACGTACCAAGGCGGGGGTGTACGTGTGGGTTGAATGCCGGGGTCGGCTGTTCGTTGAGCCTGGAAAAGGGCGAAAAGCGATTATATTGAGCGGGCGAGCGCGGGAGATGCCGCAATTGAGGTGTGCGATGGTGCATCGAGGAGAGCGAGAGTTTTGGTGTATGGTGGTTGGAGGAGTGTTTGTTGTTGTTGGGTCGCGGGTGAAGGAAGTGCTTGGGTGGAATGCGGGAGAATTGGTTGGGAGGGCTATTGGGAGTGTGGTGTGTGGCGGAGTAGGTGAGGAGGGAGTGGAGGGAGGAGTGGTGAGGAGGCTGAGGAGGGCAGATGGAGCGGTTGTGGAAGGGAGGGTGGTATTGTATCGCGGGAAGCGGGAAGCGGGTGCGGTGCTCGATGCGTGTCCGGGCATCGCTCGTTGGCCGGTGATCTGTCAGATCAAGCTCGACGATTCGCTCCGCATCGGTGAGACGGACGTGTTTGAAGAACTCGAGACGAGCAGGGGGTCTAGTTGGCAATACGAATTGCAGCAGTTGAGGTTTGCGAATCAGAGGATGGAGGACGAGGTTTGTCTGTTGGAAGCTCATGTGCAAGCTGCGGCTGCTGGAGGACCACGGGGTGTTAAACGATCTTGGGGAAACATGGACTGATGATTTTACAGTAAAGTACTACATATATATATTACTTGTGGAATGGAATACTATGGAAGTGGTTCTCTGCTCGAGGAAAGTCTATTGAGATGGATGTAAACGTCCGTCCCGAAACCGTCCATCGAAATCAACTTAAGATCTCCGCCAAAGTAACGAGCGTAAAGTCTCGATAGAGGAAGACCGTACCCAAAGCCGGCCATGGGTGCCTTGAAATCGCTCGCGTAATCTTGGTCAACCTGAAGGTTGTTCATGGTGGTGTACATGTACGTCCAAATGAGGGGGATGGCGCTCCGCGGGATGCCACCGCCCTCATCTGAAATCTTGATCGTGATGTCTTCCTTGCCTTCGACGACGACGACTTTGATCGGCGGGAAATGTTCTTCGCTCTCCACGCCGTGTCGCTCGACGACGGCTCTGAGCGAGTTCTTGAGCAGTTCGAAAACGATGTGGGACAAGTGTCCTGGGACGTATGCAAAGGTGAGGTTGCGAGGGCAGATGAGTTGAACTGGGGGTCCCTTGAACATCGCGTAGTGCTCTTCGCATACGAACCTGGCGTTTTCGATCGATTCTTGGACAATGTCATGGACGTTTGCTTGGGTGCAGATGATGCCTACGTAGTCGTCGTGGCATTGGTGGGTGTTGAGCGCGACGTGTTGGCCGATGAGGAAGCGGATGCCTATGCGGGACATGTAGAATCTATCTAGCCATGCTTGGATATCGAGGTCGATGTTCTGCGCGCCCATGAGGCGTTTCCATTCGAGTACGCCTTGGGCGACAGTTGTGACGGTTGGGTCGTGACGGGTCTTGACCAAATGCAAGAGTTTGGTAAATCGGGAATTAAAGTCGTATACTTCCGGAGGGTAGGTGGAAAGGTCTGTACGGGAATAGTATCGTCGTTCCATGGGTACGCGAAGACGAAGTTTGGATGAAGAAGGGTGAGAAAAGGTGTAAGCTGCGGAAGATGCTGATGCTGATGATTGTGATGATGATTTCTGTTGACGTGCACGGAGTTGGGACTGGAAGTGGTGCGGATAGGGGTACGGAGAGTCATCTTCGTCATTGGAGGGGTTAGGGGTAGATTCCGGGAGCGTGGTATCGTCCTGGCGTTGGGATAGAATTGCCTGACGAACGTGATCAGGCAGGACGACTGGGGGGAAGTTGATAAGTTCCTGAGAGAGAGTTGTTCATGAGCGAAGAACAAGGATATAGAAAAGACGGACCTCGAAAGATTGGGCATACCAATTCTTGACTTTCTTAATGGAAGACATTTCGCTGAGATTGTGGGGCAGTTCATCGAGTTCTTTGACTCTGTGTGCAAGCCTGACTGGTAGTTCTTCTGCTAGATGTGTTAATACAGGAGCAGGAGAGAGTATGACAAGACCAGACCTGCAAGGAATTGCGAAGCTCTCAACAAGGTGCCCTGACTTGGGTTCTGTCCAAAGAGGACCATCTGCTGGAGAGAGACTCCAGTTTGTGGAAATGAGGCAAAGTAATGAATCTTGTCCCAAAGGGCAGATTTGATACGGAATGAGGCGGACATTGCAAGTAGTAGATGCAAGACAGCATACGGGTGTCGGAAGAGTACCGGACAATCGTTATTCCCACGATGCACACGACCACGATAATCACAGTGTTTCCCCGCACTCTACCGCACTACATATACACAAACAGCGGCGTCTTACAGCACCGGTATCGTCAGGCCCGAAACTCCATAACCATCTGATTCCTGTCAACGTTGGTCACTCTGCTTCCGGATCAATCTTCCGATTCCAGCGCTTCCCTACCGTTCCTAACGGGAGCAACTCCCGACATTCTCATTGTAGGCGCTGTCAGGTACGAGCCGCGGATACCCTCGCCAGGCTATATAGCTACTTTTTGCTCGACACGATCGTGGGTTTTACGCCCTTGCCCAACGCAATGCGCATGTAGCCACCACCGTTAGCCTTGGGAGAGCGGTAAACCGTCAAGGGCATGTGATTCTGACATTACAAGTTATAACTCTCTGCACGTGAAACTGCTCCGCAGACGACACTATACCGGTCTCAACCTACACGGACTTTGCATCTGGAAGGGACGCCTTGCTTCGCTTATCGAATGTCGATCAGGGCTTGAATCAATGCTTAACATTGCAGTGTGAAGAACGCGTAGCTCGGCTATTTCATCAAGTTGTTTACGCCGGACGCGGATGTTTCTCTTCTAATGCGACTTTGAAAAAACGTCTTTTGTACCCTGCTCCAGATTCAATGACACTCCGCATACAATAGAAAAAGTACTCTGGAGTCTGCATCAGTTGGTTCTGATGTTACTACAAGTGACATCACGATATCAATGATGTCATGAGCTGTTTGCGCTGCTTTCTTGTTAACGTTATAGCAAGCCTCGAGGCAGTCACGCGCCTTGAAGGGATGGATGGACGTGTTGGTCGACAAGATGTCCCGATATTGTGATCTAGACCAGAAGCTGACGTTTTATACTACCATTCGGGGTAGATTTCGGTATCTTGTGTCATGCTATTATTCTCTGGCGCCGTGTTCGCGAAGCCTTATCCGATGCAGCTATCAAACTACATTCAGCACCTTCTACTTGACAGTGCCACCTTGTCACTAACGTATTGTTGAGCGGACAATGAAGCGACGAGGTACGATGACCAGACATTGAATACAACTAACCGTTATATTCTAAACTAAAAATATCGTAGATGAAATAATAATGTTAAGTACAAATCCAGGAGTTTAGATCATGTAAGTAACCATGCCGAAGACGTCGTTTGGGTCTGAATTGATCTAAAGTTAGCACTGCACCTTTCCATTTTTGAATGACTAGCTTACCTAGTGGTAGCCCAGCGTGCCTAATAGGAGTTCCGATATCGAGCTTTTGAATCTGTTCCAACTGACCAACCCCATTTATATTGAAGACTTCAAGGGCGGAGTTGTTACCTGCTAGGAGGTACATTCGCCTGGAAGCCAAATCAGTCCTCGAGGTCACCGCTTGGGTTACGCCAACAGCTTACTCCTGTCCGAGAACGTGGTTGATCTCAAAGTGAAGGGGACCATCGTATTCGTCCAAAAGATGAGACTTTGCCGCAATATAAACGTTAGCAAAGGTTATCAAAGAAGACGCATGATTGGCATACTTTGACAAGCGTCCCCTTCAAATTTTCGTCAACATTTATTTCGTATATCATCGAAGTACCGAAATCGGTGAGATAAAAGTTTTTGGTGATAACGCTGTAACCGATCCAACAGGTTGCTTCTTGGCCGGGGATCAACACACTTTGTCCTTTAACCGCCGGGTCGTGAATGGCAGCTGCCAGGTCGAAGATGACATAGCCCGTGAATGAGTCTGGAACAATGAGCGCATTCATACCAGGGATCTCTGAAATTCCACAGCCCGACACACCACCGATAACGGTGTTGAAGTTTTCAGATAATGATCCATCAGGGTTTATGTCCCATTCTGCCAGGTGACCTGGCGTTACTGGAGTGTTAAATTGGGCGCCCTTTACGATTACGACGAGCGCTGTGTCGTATTTTCTGAATATTACTTGACCAACTGTATTGTCTGGGCCGGAGGGGGGTGTAGTTTGTTCGAGGTTCAAATACCGTGTCGCGTTTGCCAGAGGGGTAAGACCTATCTTTGGATCAAATTGGAAGCAGCTACGAAGGTTTCAGCCATCAAGCGGTACGATCAATTATATCATGTCCTTACCTTACACCATTGATAGTGCCCGAGTTCAGGGCGCAAACCATGTTACCAACTTCGTTTATTGCGACTGAGACGGGAAAGTCGCCCCCGCTGTATACAGGACTGCCAATCATGACCAAATTCGTGGGGTTGGTCTGGTCGACTTGAAATGCCGTGATAGTGTTGGATCCCGCCTATTCTTTCGTAAGTTCAATTATCAGGCATTCGGAGAAGATGCTTACTTACATTCACGGCGATTACAACGTCGTATGTCTTAGAACTTATCATCGCGCCTTGACTGAATAGAGCGTCTGGAGTGGGTCCTACACCGTGACTACCATTTCCTCCAGTATAATATCCCTTGGCGAGAGTCTTCAAACAGCGTCAAAAGATTTACTTTGTGACATCTCGAATTACATACCAGTTTTGCATCGGGCCCGATGTCTGCTGAGAAAACGTAATTGCCGCTCGGATCGTTGGACATGACTACATGAATCGTCAGGCATCTGGAGTGTCACAAGACATGAAGTGTACTTACAGTACGCAGCACCAATGCTGGCAGTGGGGGCGTCAGAGAACGTGACGCTGTTTTGCCGTGCGGCTACAGCCAGTCCAGCTACAGCTTGAAAGAGTGGAGAGAGGCAATTGGCCAAAACTATAGCCGTCTTCAAGGTGATCTTCAACATGTTTTGCCGTTACTCTAACTAATCAGCACTCGCGACGCACGTTTTATACCTTGGTGGAACTTGACTCTGCGCCATATGTCATTTTCTCATCGCGACACAACATCAGAACGACAAGAAGTTTGTAACCAAGGTGAATCCTTTTTTTTTTTTTTCACGAATGGTGCGCTAAAGGATAATGACCTGCTGAGGCATGGAAACTTATTCCGAAGATATGGATAGGGACTCAACCGGAGAATCATCAAATTCAGTCTTCAGCTGATCGAACGATGACGACCTGGCAGCAAGTAAGTATGTGCAAGTCGGTCAATTCTATTGCCCTTCATGCCGGGCCCCGTGTTAATGGCGACTTGTGATATCATTTGCATGGAAATAATCGCTCGAGCCTGTCAGGTTCCTTTTATTGTCCCACTGTCTCACGAGAGAGTCATCAACCAGCGGCGTCAATCCTGTAGATCTGTCACTGCACTCTGCCAGCAAATATTATTAATCCTGACAGCTTACCACACTCTTCGATTCACTTGGAAGGCTAGAACGTGAAGGAATTGTACTTGAGTGCTCTGGACAACATTGGCAGACAGTGTGACGCACTGGCGCTACTGACATGACAGACATGACGGAGCTGATCAATCAAAATGGCGAAAGGCTATATTAAGAGTAGATATCTATTTAGCAATCTCCCAAGTCCATCTGTCCCATCATGTATTTTTTGCAGGTTCTCGGCACCGAGTACATACAATTACTCAGAGCAGGCTCTACTCTTCGGGTTCCTCCGTCATACCCGTCGTAAACATGACGCAGCCTTCGCTCCCTCACTTACGAACGTAGAGTCCGTTACGCTCCTTTTCCGCTTCGTCTTGATTACCAGGCATTGGAGCTCTCATGAACTCGGCCAAGTACTAGTGATGTTCCAAGAGTTTTGAATTGGCGGCTTTCTGGCGGCGCCGTCGTTTGCGGATATCCGCATCTTACTCGTTGACGCTGATGAGATGCCACTTCCCCATTCCGCCTCGCGTCACCTCTGACGGTCAAGAGTAACAGAGAGCTAGCGAACCAATCATGTTGTCTCCGTTACCATCCGGATCCCAAGTCAAACGGTCCCCTGAGTCCCGAGGCATCTGCTCTGAGGTTTACAACCATTTCAGCGTCATGATAACTGCGGGCTGAACCAAATAACTAATCAATAATACGACCCAATTGACCGACTTACAGTTACCGTGTTGCATTACACTGGTAGTTGGACAATTACATCACGCGTCACTACAGCCACCATTTTCAGCCCATAATCTTAAGACTATGCCTTGTTTTCATGGCACAGTTGTCTTAGACTTTCCCCTTGGGTTTTTGCATAGCTATTAGTCTAAGCCTACAGTAGTCCAACTCGCATGATAGTCTTAGCCTATTACATTGATAATGATTAGGTGATAGACTGTCTTGGCCACAAAGTGATGTAAGTCTACCAGCAAAATCAAAGACGACCAACTTTCGCATCCACGTTTACGGTAGCGAGCCTAGTATAAAAGATGTGATTAGCCCATTCAGGGTTCTGGCGCAATGACGTACCACCCGGCCGTGCACGGGGTTTCGTTAGCCTCACCGGGTATGGAATAGGCTTAGTACGCACTTGAGTGGGTGGCGGGGGGTGTGGTTCAGACCCTAGAGCTTTTTTGGGCTGTTTGGGGTGCGCGGAGCTTTGTTAACCTTGCTGGGCATGGAATGGACATGGTGCATACCTGGGTGGGCAGCGGTGGGGGGTTTCGGGGCGCATTGGGTCACACACGAGGCACTGTTTGCGCGGGACTTTGTTAGCCTCGGTGGGTATTGGGATGGATGCGGTACGCACCTGGGCAGCGGGGGAGCAGTTTGGGTGGCAGCCTCTTGGGTGCAGGCGTAGGATGATACATTCCTGGGTGAGCGGCGGGATGGGAGCGAGAAGGTGGTGGTGGCAGACTGAGAGAAACGCGAAGCACAAAGGACAACTGATTGGTGTCACATGTCACATATCACACTTGCGATAGTTCTCTGACTCCGAGTCCACACCTGAACATCGCATCAAACGAAGCCCCGCGCGCCTCATACTCTCCTACCGCCCTTCAACAAAGCCCAAAACAGCCCACTGCAATGATCCAGGTGCATACAGCACCCACCCCTTCCCTGCTGCGATGCTAACAAAGTCCTGCGCACCCCAAACAGGCCACTGCCACGAACAAAGCCTCAAGCTGCTCCCACTGCTGTCCAGGTGCGTACCACGTCTATCACAGGCCCAGTGAGGCTAACAAAGATTCGCACACCCCAAACAGCCCACCGTGTGTGATCAAACGCACGCTGAAACCGCCCACCACTGCCCACCGCCGCCCACCAAGCCTCGTGTACCCTAAAACCTTGCACTCCCGGAAGCCCCACACCACCCACCAACCCTTCTGTGTACATCACCCATCCGGCCTGCTGTAATCAACTGTACCTTACACATAGCCCAAGACTGTAAATAAATATATTATAAGTATAGTAGGCTAAGACTACCAGCTATATACTATTCACGTAGCCAAAAACATAGGCTAAGTCTAATATCGGAATACGGGGCTAATCTTAGATCATTGTTCCGTAAATTTACGGGTAGTCTTGAGACTACCAACTGATATCACCGCTACAGCCTATGCATGCCTGTGGTTGAAGCATTAATGGATATTTGGAATTGTACAAAAGATGCAGGAAAGCGTTCCTGATTACATCGGACATTTCCATAAAAAAGATGGAGGATATGGCTAATTCACAGGAATCTGTTGCAGCCAGTGGTTACTAGGACTTGGATCATTTACGCTAGTATTGCCGCACTACTTTTCGTGTCGACTCAATTAACAGGAAGACAACACATCTACTCAATGGTGCAACGTGTATACATGTCTATAATCAAACAACTCAAGGTATTATCACGAAAGCAACCGATAGCATAGTAGCAACGTAGCATGACCGTCAACCTTAGACGCTGTTGCGTTATGTTCCGTTCTGCCGATCCAAAAGATCTTGCCCATTGACCCTATCCTTGCTAATAAGCTTCGCCACTGTTGGCCTGTGCACAGGTATATTATAATCCTGATTCCTCTTGAAATCCGCGAGGATACGCCACCGGTGGTTCTTGTTCGGGGAATGAAAAGTAGCTGTAAAAGATCGGTGAGCCAGCGAAAAGCATATATCAATTGACTCACGTATCGCTCCAAACGCCATAGTGCTGGCCATAAGACGGTGGCTGAGACCGTTCCCATGTACGCCTACAATGAACTATCAGCTCTCGTTACTTAACTAAAAGAGCAACGAACGGGACTCACCGTCGTCCTGGCCGCAATTTGTATCTACTCATCCTTACTTAGAGCCATTCAGCAATGACATGCCTGAATTCCCACTCTGGTTCTTCTTCCAATGTCACCCCGCCTTCCCCTGTATTAGCTGGGCAGAATTCCGCCTGTCAACCAGCTCCTGAATACGAGACTCTCGTGAGAGTCAGGCGTAAGCTTCCTTCCCCTAGATGGTTGCCTGGAGATGTACGAGATTGTGACCTTCTTCGGCCTGGGCAGCAAAGCCTGAAACGCGCCGCTGCGGACTAAATCCGGCGTCACCTCCTTGTCAAGTTGAGCTTGAGGATGTTGCTCGTCCGACTGGCCATGATGACTATCCAGTTAACAGCATCCGTACTGTTAACGCTGGAGAATCGCCACACGGCCTCCATCTGCCGGCACGGTAGTTTGTGAGCATATACTGCCACGCTTCGGCAGCAGTTTATTGCGTCCGGGAACCGCAGATGACTCCTCGATGCGAAGCACTTCTATCTACGAGAAGAACGTAAGGGAAATAAAATGCTCTCTGAATCTTGTCCGAGTCGTCGGCGGAACGCGTGGAGCGCACAAGGTCTTCCCAGGATAACGGTGATTCAACGGAAAGAGATGGAAACACGGTGTGTAAGAAGTACCCGTTGAACCCGGGCTTTTTGTCATGCCAACCTTCTTCTTTGGCGTGAACAAAAATGGCGCGGTGAATGGGTGGTGGGGCTGAATCCCCTTCGGGGAGCGAATGAGCGGGATGGTGATGGTTGCGTGAACGCTCCTTGCCAGAATGCCCGCTACAAAGTGGTAGTACTAGTAACTGCGATAATTATGTAAGCCGAGTGGCGAGAAGAAACGCAGGAAGCTCACAGTGTTGCCTTTAACTGACAATACCCATAAGCGCTTTCATCCTCAGATCCCGAAGCGGTTTCCAAGAGGATCTGGAGTGAGATAGGTGGCGATGACAATGGGGTTTTCTGAAGCAGGGCTGAAGAAGAAAGTCCAAACTTGCATGGACGTAGCGCCAAAGAGGATGGAGGATGGAGGATCATCAGTGTCAAAACCCGAATCATATTTTCAAATCCTGATGCGTTGATGGCCGTGATGACATCGATGAGCAAGCAGTACCATATTCTTCTAGGCTCCCGTTTATATTCAAGCTCCAATCGTGCCTTCATTTCTTGATTTTAACCAGCGTTATTCGCTACCTTCCCGCTGCGCAGTTAAGGAGATACCAAATCTGGGTTTTCCGACATGCTTCACGTTCGAAACGCACAGCTGATCACACTGGAGAATAGTTTTACCCCTCACCTATCCCTCGGACCTCCATGGTACTTTATGTCTTTCACTGGCTTCAAGTTCTAGTAGTGGCCCCCGTCAGCGTTGCTCAAATTATAGCTGTTGTACCAGAATGCACGGACAGCCTATACAACTGGGTGAGCACGCGCTTTGCATCCCTGCTGGCTCAAAATCGACCGGGGTAGACATTCAACTCGATAGGTGACAGCCCATGTCTCGTTGCCGGCATGTTAATGGCGGATTGCATCGATCAATGTTGGATACTTTTCTGATCAATCTTAAGTCGGTTGAGCTAACCGTGGTTCGTCCAGCGTATACTATCGTCCTTCTTTCAATCCCAGGACAAGCATACACAGCTCCTGCATCCCTCACCAGCTTAAACACATCCTGCTATTGCAATACGGTCTGGTATTCCATGATCTCCGCGTGCGCTATTTGTCAGTATGGGTCCTGGCTCACGTACGTTCGATGTGTAGTGACGGATTGTGAACTTGACCGATTTATCAGATGGCCAAATTACTCACAAAATTGCAACCAAACATATTTGATGAAGTGAGGTGAATTGCCAGCGTAATACAACACTATTAAAGGAAGTTTCTAGGTATCCCGATCCTATCCCTGTAAATGTTAGTGTGCCAAGCTGGGCTTATCTGGATGTGACGGTGGGTGGGAATGACGATCCTATCCGCTTCCAACGAGTAACCGACAAATAAATTTAGGAAACCAATGATGCTTTTGACCCGGCTGCGGCGTATAACGTTTCCGGTGCGTCTCACGAGAATAATGCCCAGGCATCGTGATTAATAAAATTTCTTGTATAGTTGGATCTCATTCATCTAAAACCAACGCCGGCGCGATCGCAGGCGGCGTCATCGGATGTATCTTTGGAGGGGCATTAATCTTCGCGTTGCTGTTCCGGCTTTACAAGAAGCGCAGGGCTTCCCGGCCTGACTTTGGAACGTCGCCTCAGACGAGCGAAAACCAGATAACGGATCCGCCCCCATCGATTGGGCTTGCAGCTGGTCTCTCACTTCTTCTGTCTACCAACGCTCCAGCTGTTCCATTGCCTCCTCCGTGGGCCGGTACTCCAGCTATACCCTTACTTCCACTATTGACCCGCTCTCCGACCCCTGTGCAGAAAGTGTATGAGGATGCTCTTCAAAAATCCTACGTAAACATGAGTTGCCGTCACTTGACTTGGATACTGATATAAACGCCGTAGGATCCCGACGGCGATATCCCTACATCCTCTACATGCCCACAGCCCAGAAACGAGGGCCCGCGCGGGCTGCTTCCCATCACGGAACATCATTGGGGCCAAGTTGGACAATACTACGCTGATATCCCTGAGCTTTGAGTAGAATTCATGAATATATCGATGTGTCCGAATCGGTAAGATTAAAATAGTATTTCTCTTCATTTATCTAAATTCAGCGATGGTGATCGCGGGCAGTGTTATCGGATGCGTCTTTGCGGTATGTCCATAACAGCATTGTTTTGTACAAAGCGCCAGGCCTCTATTGCAATAAATACGAGCTCATATGCGTGGAACACGAACTCTATATTTTTTAATGCAATACATGCGAGCTGGGTGCATTTATTACTCAATATCTTGCATCTGGACTCGCTCTGAGTGCGACTTTCCCATCTCTTGCCCACTCGGTACTCATCACTCGCACCTGATAGACAATACCTCAAAGCTATAGTACGAACTTCTGGCTGTACGCTTACGATTAAACAAACTTTGGAGTCTCAGCTTTTGGCGACAGGCTTCGTTATAATAGTATGTGCGTGACCTCCGAGTCTCGCATCATCCCTTCTCTTCCTTCCCTCGGCGGAGGTATGAAACCCTTTACCTCTTGGCTCGTCATGGTAGCAGCGACGTCCGTAACCGTTGCTCAGGTACGTATGCCATTTCCCAATAACTGTACGGATGGCCAGTTCGACTGGGTCACATCAAGCCGAAAATAGCCGAACGACGACACAACCATGTAATTCTCATATTTAATGACAACAGTAGGTCCTTACCATTCTTTGAGCATCGCGTCTTGATTTCTTGATTTCAATCAGCGTTATTTGCTACCTCGCCTCTGCGCTGTTAAAGCGGTACCAAATCTAGGTATTCGGACATGCTCCTCGTTCGAACAACGTAACATTGGATAATAGCTCCACCCACGCTCACCTACCCCTCGGCCCTCCATGATACTTCATGTCTTTCAGTGGCTTCAAGTTCCCCCCGTCAGCATTGCTCGAGACTCAATTTCCAGTAATATACCAAACTGCACGGATGACCGATACAACTGGGCGAGCACGCACTTTGCATCCCTATTGGCTCAAAATCGACAGAAGCAACTCGATGGGTCAGAGCCCATGTTACGTTGCCGACGTTTTAACGGTGCAGTGCATCGGAAAAAGTAGGACACTTTTCTGATCACCATATCTATCTCGAGTCAGTTGGGCTAACGGTGGTTCGTCCAGCATTTCCTATCTTTAGCCCTGGGAGACGCATACATGGCTGCGACCCTCACCGATACCTCGTGCTATTGCAACACGGTCTGGTACTCCTTGATCTCGGCGTGTGTTCGTTGCATCCCTCGTAAATCCATCTTTATGGGGGCAACTCGTATTGTTGAAGAAACACACAAACGTTACTTATCGGAGGATTGAAATCTCCACCAAAAATTATTCCTTTCCTGCACATTCACGATGTGTTCTTGCTATCAAAGTAATTACTTATAATACTTTGCTCAAAGTTGAACAGTGTTCGCTAGGTTTGAACTTCGAACTGCGGCCAATTATCGATTATGGGCGGTGAACGTTGCGAAGGAGCGGAAAGGTTGCAAGCGATTGTGCAACCGCGAGCGAAGGTGATGAGAAACAAGAAGTTGTATCTTCAGACGGCGGTGATCATTTACATTTTGTAACATAATAAGTCTCTCCTTCACTGAACCACTGATTCATGACTTGGACACTAACATTCAACAGGTGCACGGCTTATTGCTCGTCATACACCCGCAACTGTCACTCGATACACGGCATGAGCACTTGAGAAACAAAGGTCAGCTCCTCGGAGAGGATTAGCTAAGAACCAAAAGTAGACGCACGTTGGCGGTATGCGCCTTGTTGACGCAGTCAGAACAATTGCACTTCCCCTTAGAGCAGGCACATCCAGTGCCAGACGGGCCACAAGCACTATATTGGTCTGGGTTAATCATAGTATTCACCAGAGTTCCGATTCGCAAACTCACCCACAGTTAGCTTGACAGGTACACTCTCCAGGCATGATGGTGAAAGACACAGACGATGGTAGAGGTGAGTCAACTATCCGGTGAATATATACCGTGAATCGATGACGCTCCTAAAAGTTGGAGCTTCTGAGACCTGTCTCATACATAAAGGACATGATACGACTGCACACGTGATACAATTGTCCAACGGTGTAATTGTCGACGACCAACAAGTTAAGTCGGCTGGGTCGTTTATTCAAAGGAAGGCAGGGTGAGGCGAAGTCCGACTGTAACGCGCGGTAACTTCCGAGCCCAACTGAAATCGACGGCGCGCGTGAGATCTCACATGCGATGCGGCGGGCGGAGTGGGAGTCTTTGATGGTGAGGTTTTTCAGGGAGGATAGGAAGAGGAGGTCCGAGGGAGAGTAGGCTGAGCCGAGATCCGAGGAGTGGATGGGAGGACGTCGTCATCGTTCGACAGAACGGGAAATGCTGTGAGGGTGTGTAGGTTGGGAAGGGAGGCGGCGATGTGGACTATGAGCCAGGAGCAGATTCAGGGCATATGTACGTGGACGACTACACTGACAAGGAACCATACTAGTGAGTCTACGGAATTTGCTTTACAAAGTGAAATTCAACTAGAAACGTTACCCTGGACCCAAAACTTTTCACGATGACCTCAACAGTGGGAAGCTCCTAACTTCACAGAGCCTGTTGTCCAGAATACGTACATGGGTGAAGTTGTCCTCGAACACAGCATGGTATAATTTTGACATCTCTTAGTAACTGTATCAGTGGAGCAATGACCAAAGACTTGAGTCCACTTACGTGTATGTTTCGCCAACGGACGTGTAGTACGACAGTCGACAATGATGTAGTCAGCTGGAGAAATTGTCCTCGTGTATGACCCTTCGGAGAATCGACTCCAATGACTTGCCAGTCGATCACCATTGCGTAGAAGCTCTATCCCCCAACGTTTGGCAGGAATATAGAAATCTACACGCCCTTTCGCCATTCCAAATTCGGGGAAGGTGACCAGCGACCCTTCCGAAAGAGTGTGACAGCAGCGATACAGTTCGTCCTGATACTGTGCTTCGGGTGGTCGCTGAATACAACCGGGACCTAATCTTCTTTCAGCCGAGAGAAGGTGCGGGGAGAACAGGCGAATGGCGTCGATCACAAATTCCAGAAGACTATTTGCATTGAATCGGGCCCCTTGGAAATTTTCTCCGGAGACATTGCCCCATAGTTTCCACTCCACATACCAGCGGTGAAGCGACGACGGGAAGAAGTAACCGGTGACTTGTAAATCTGTACTGAACTTGTCTGCGTGGAGCCAACCGTTGCGAAAACACTGCTGAAGCGCGTCGCTCTTCTCCGAACCAGTCCCAAAGTCGGAATCCGTTACAACATTCTTAGAAAGGACAACAGAAAAAACACCGGCGGTGGCCGAGGATTGGAGTGCCTCATCTGGTGGTAGCCCCCTTGAGAATACGCCAGTGGAACCGAGCCTTCGTAGCAACTTTTTGGGGGTGAATGCGCCCAGAAATGAATCCCAAGTGTAAAGTTCGCCGGCATGCTTGGATTCACGAAATGACTAAACCGAATGTCAGACCATGACCCTTTCTAACGCAAAGGACTTACGTCGTCGCTAGTAACTATTTGAATGAAATCATGGATCGCTCCCACGTGCCCGTTCGTAATACGAAAAACGTCATCAAAAAAAGACTCATCAAAATAAGATTTCTGGTTCTTGATCAGATCGTTAAACTCGCTCTGGGTGAAAAGGAGTCCAACTGGAGGAAGGTTATCTTCGTGGTCAACATGACGTAACGTGACCCGCTGGTAATCAGGGACCGATATTGGGGTCGGGATCTCCATGGTCTCCCCTACATTGATACGCAATAAGGGGCTGCCGTAGCTACAAAAGACGATCGCGCTAGCGTTGAACATCTCCATGGATTTGAAAAAGTGGTGCCAGAGTGTACTATCACGATACGTCGCTTGCGCTTCGTCGAAGATGAACACTGTTTTTCTATCTGTTTTCCATTCTTTGCCTTGAAGATACGACTGATAGTCGCGATTCTCTACTACCCGCTGTGGCCACCCTTGGATCCAAATAACGTGCACACCGGAGTCTTGCTGCGAGATATGAGTACCAAGTAATCGGGCAAGCACTGTCTTGCCGCTCCCAGGAGTCCCACGAACCTTCATAGAGTAAGGATTTCAGAACATTCAACGTCATGACAATACCTGAATGAAACGATATCTCTTGAGTCGTCTATACAGTCCTGCAACTGTATCCCTTCGCAGATAAACATTTTTGACTTCAGCTAGCCAGGATGACTGCGGGTTCGGCAGGACATTTGAATCCCGCGATGAGAAAGGTGTGATGGTTGCTAATAAGAAATCATGGCAGCGGAGAAATGGCAATGATAAGGATGGGCCAGCATGAAACATTGGCAAAATACAGGAGCAAGAGTGGAAAAATGAGGGAGCATCAGTCAGAGAAATTACGAGAATAGGCGGAGCTTTTACTCTCTCACCAGTGGTCGGGACGTTTACAACTATGTGGATGTCGTCTTCGCGAGGCCGCGTTGAAAAGATACGGGAGAGCCTGTACATGGGCTCTAATTTGTTTGCAAATGTCGAAAGACCACCCAGGGACCCGATACGTTCAGCCAGAGTGCTTTGGGGCACCGCAGCAATAGGGTTGGAGTCCTTGGGCTGAGAAAAGTAATGTCACATCACAGACCCGCACAGGGAAAATCTCGCTCACCTTCCAGAGCTCGAGGGTGTCGGAGTCGATGCCATCAAACGTACGTTCCTTCTTCTTCTTGATCGCTTTTTTCAGGTGATACACCGTCATGCTTTGTCCGATGTCGATGGCGAAAGGGCTGTTGGACTCATTGAGAATCCAGCAGAAAAGTGTGAGATCATCTGAGCCGATTACTGAGCAATTTTCATCAGTCTAACTGCTGGTTGCTTACCGGCCTTGAATAGACTCGTTGACCAAGTGGAAGAGATTGTCCTTGGGGCTAATTGAGGAGTGGTAGTAGGGACAATGAATTGGAAGCGGACTCACAATCAGGAGTCTGCAGATCCTGCACGACAAACTTGAGTTTTCCAGAAGATGGATTAAATACCTCGTAGAAAGACTGAAGCTCTTGCTCGTTTTTGAGAGTAATTTTGCCATCGACTTCGTCTAAGAAAACAACACTGACGTTGTTCGATGAAATGCTAAACTCCTCGGCGATTTTCGAGGCGAGATCTCCCCAGCTTGGCCGTGCATCAAAACGTGCAAGTATAGTCCGAGTCAACTCAGCTGAGGCGCCGGCCTTCTTGAGTTTGACAACGAATGGCATGGCCATTAGGAGAGCCCAAATGTGGCGTGCCTGAAACAGGCATGTGAATTCAGGGTCCCTTTGAACCCTGAGCGTCATTATCAAAGTGAGTCGTCTCGTACTGCTCAGCTAAAAGGTTGCAAAGTCTTTAAGTCATGCAAAGTCACCCGCATGGTTGGCGCGAAGATCGAGGTCGGGCCCCCGACGAACCAGTTAAAAGAAGTGCCCAAAACTCTGGCTCAGGTTAGTATCCCCTGCCTGCATATCTATCTATCACTCATAACTGTTCCTTTACCAACACCATATTTAGTAGACAGCCAAGCTCACCGTGCGAACATGACTCGGGCCTCGACACTTTCCTCTGTAGAAGGAGACGAGTATGAAATCCTAACCGCTCTCGCCTTTGCTTACAATCATGCTCGCAAAACGTCAAATAATCACTCTAAATAACATACTCAGCGTCGTAGTATTGACGACATTATCGAGTAACGAGTTAGCCTTTAGTGCGAGGGTTGATAAAATTTGACTTGGTCGGGGTGGATGCCTCCATAGCCAATGCTTTTTTCGTCGTATAATGATTGCTGAGGTGCGTGTCTCTCAGTGTCAGTTGGACCCCGACTCACAGAATTTCAAGGTGCCTACAGTTTGCATAGAGCACGTATATGTTTGGAACAATACCACCATTATTGTAGACGAAGTACTGGCACATCGAATAGGTCTCGTTCCTCTGAACGTAGACCCCGCACTTGTAGTCATGAAAGAACGTCAGTTTATTTTCAGTTATATATATATCCGATGCACTGATGAATCGTATGGCAGGCGAAAATGAACAAGCTACGGACCGAAATACAGTTGTCTTCGAGATTAAGCTAACCTGCGAACGTAATCCTCATGCGCCGAAAGGATCAACCGACCCTGGAGAGTTGTACATCAACCATGAATTAAAATCGTCTCACTTGACTTGGAAACCTGCTGGCGAACAGGCTGAAGTATTTGCGAGTAATCCTCCAGCGTCCACAAATCCGGACATTGTGCTAGCGAAGCTGAGGCCAGGCCAGCAAGTCCATATGGAGGTACATGCGGTGAAGGGGGTTGGAAAGGATCATGCGAAATTCACTCCTGTCGGTTTGTTGGATTTGCTTTATTTAGTTGATATCCGGCTCACACAAGGCTTTACAGCGATTGCTTCGTACAGATTACTGCCCCACGTTACCCTAAAAAAGCCGATCCCACCAGAGAATACTGACTTGTTCAAGTCATGTTTTTGCCCTGGTGTGGTCCAGGTTGATCCTGTAACAAAAATGGTTAGCATTGACGAAGATAATTTGCGGAGGGACAGCGTTAGTCGAGAGGTACTTCGACGTCCAGAATTTGCCGATTCAGTGGAGTTGGATAGGGTGAGGGACTTCTTCTTGTGTACGTGCACGTGTGTTCGTTTCTGGTCTCAGCATTGATCCGTTGGTGTCATAGTCAACGTGGAATCTGAAGGGCCATATGCGCCTGAATGGATCTTTCTGGAATCTATCGGCTTTATGGCATAGTCCCACTCATCAAAATTTCCTGACCATTAAGGACCATTTCATGGAACAAAGGCCGAACGGATCACATCTATGCATTATCTCTCAATTTGCTGGACCAAGTGTAGCCTCTATGTCTTACGACGAAATGAGGTGGCTCGGGAGCGGTTGCGCGGCGATCTGGCAAGGAAGGTGGTGAACCAAATTGCTACTGTGGTAGAGCTCATGCATTCCGCAGGACTTGTACATGGAGGTTCATCCCCAGATTTACACTCACGTCAAAATCTTATAACAACTATTCTTCTCAGATTTAACAGCGAACAACATCCTTTTCCATGTAACCGACCAGGCACGCAGATGGTCGGAGAGCGAAATCTACTGTAAAGGATGAGGCCGCAAACACCGATATTAAACTCGTAAGAGCCTTATCAGGCTCCTTGACTACATATATTTAGAATACTAGAGTACTTAAGCCGAGCTTGTACTCGTTACCGTAGGATTTCTCTTACCCTTTGACTACGCATATCTACGCGTGATCTCTCTCTCTCTCTGGAATCCTCCGTTGGAGACATTACCTTTCGTGCTTACAGCTTCGATAGGCTAAGTCTTCACATCTACGCAATGCTGGGTGAGCCAGAGATTCAAACTCTCGGCGGCTGTCCACCAGGCCCACAAGCTCCCCGGGAGCTCGTCGCACCCACTCTTTACTCTTTCCCATCCTTCCTGGAGGAAAACATCGTTGTTATCGACTTTGGTCAATCTTTTGAGATAAAGGCGCCACCGAAGGGTTACCAAGCGAGCACAGTAATACATTATTTCCCCCGGAATATCGCTTCGACAATGTTGCTAGCCTTGCTTCTGACATCTGGGGGTTGGCTTGCACCATTTTTGAGATTCGAGCAGGACGCCCGCTCTTCACCACATATTTCGATGCTCATTCTGACGTTATGCGGGATAACGTTTTGACGTTGGGTCAGCTGCCAGAGCCTTGGTGGAGCGCATTTGAGGAACATCACAAGTGGTTTGAGAGAACCCAAGTTTTGCTTGAAGAGGTCCATCCGAGAGAAGCTGGAGATGATCGGGGTCAAGGACACGCCACCCGTAGCTGATGATGGGCCCATGATTGAGGCTGTTGGGATGCGGCTCGAAGAAAAGGAAGTCATGCTTCTGAGCGACCTGTTGGAGAAGATACTCAAGTATCGTCCGGAGGAAAGAATTACTACTATACGAGAGGTAGCGCAGGGTTCGAGTATACCTCTGCGCAGTAAATCACAGAGATTGATTCGTTTTGTTGTCATGGGCTTTGTTAGGGATAAGATAGGCTACAAGGACACTTATATTATCATTTATAGCGACAGAATACAAATGATGGTGTAGCAAATGATAACGACCGAAAGCTAGTGCAGAGTGTGCGGAGAGCATTTGAAAGTGAGTGCGTAATAATCCATATGAAAGTGTTTGAAAGCAAGTGCGTAGTAGTCTATGTCAGAGCGTTGGAAGAAAGCGAGCGGTAGTTTGAATGTGGTTCAGATTCTTGTAGGCAAGCGATAGCGAGGGTCAAATTCATGCGAGGGATGGCGAAGCAAATGACTAGACTCTTATCAGAATATGGAGGTCAAATAAATAAATGCAACGATACTGTATTCATGCTAGAACCATAACGAAGTCCGCATCCGGATCTTCCTCTTCTTCTTCAAGGGTTGTGGTGCTCATGGCGCGGGCTCGAGATTTGCTGACTTTGTTGGTCTTCAAAAAGTACGTCGAGCGCTGACGATGATGTTGTCCCATTGAGCGTCGCTCAGCGCGCGCTAAAGACAGTTGCACGCCGGATGCGCGTTGCTTTCTCCACCTCAGCCACTGTAGCAACATGATTATACCTACCTTGACACTTGTCAACCTCTTGAACGTCCATCGACCGAAGACATATCAGAAAAGTCAGAAATGGTAGAGAGACGGAGCTTCGGAATACAACGCAGGTCTCATTAAGTCTTATGAAGAGTAGCACAGACCTATTTCGTATCTAGCTAGTCCGATGGTAATGACTTCCCGACTTCCAGTTGGGTTTCTCCTGCAGAATCTTTCCAGCGAGCGCTCATCACCACATTTGTAAACCCCAGATCATGTGCAAAGTGAACCACATTTATGCCATTTGACAACTCCACGTCAGTCTGCCAAATAGGTTGGTAATCCTCTTGACGAGTGAAATGAACGACCCATGCTTCATTTGCTGAGAGAAGTGCCGCATATTCAGGGGTTTTCCGGATGTGAGATTCAACGGAACTTGGTTCTCCTGTGGCTAATAGTTCAAGAACAATTGTTTGACCGTCCGGGTTCTTGAGCACAATGTCAGAATACTTGTGCTTCTTTAAATTGTTTTCCGAGTGCCATTGACCATTGACTGACCATTGGTGCTTCCGAAGCCAGTTCGCAAGAATCCTCATGAGCTCGGTATCGTACACGCTTTCTCGAGGGACATGGCGACCATGTGAGCCGGGGATTTTTACCTTCGGTTTCTTGTACGAACAAGATGATGCATTGAGGATAAGAGCTTTGTCGAAGAACTTGAGTGATTCAGTGAGTACGCGCAAAATGTTGACATCTCCTGTGTCTTGACAGGGGAGAGCTGATGAAGGAGCATTCGGAAATAAGGCCGGAATGAGTTGGTTTCGGATCAATCCGTCCACCAGAGGCGAAGCCATTTGGTAGCACGCCATGGCAGGGTCCGGTTTTAACAATACACCTTCACTTGTCAGGGTGTCTGCATCCTTTTTCGCTTTCTCGTCAGTGAGCGTCACATCACCAAGAAAACCAGTAAACTGAGAACGGAGAAGGTCGACTAAAGACGAGGCTTCTGGACGTGAGAGTGACTCGATCATGGAAACAAAAGTATTGTATCGCGAGATCTCGTTATATAGCCGCTCTGCGGGAAAGCGTTGCCAGGTATGGTAAGAGATGGTCCGGGATTGGTGGGAAATCAACGTTTTCCAGTTTCTGTAAATCGTGCGCCCACAAAGGCAGACCATTGCAGGGTGACTATTAAAGTATTTTAGGAACTATGCACCAGTCAAGTTGGACGACCAACCCGTTCGATTTGGCCCATATATCCTCTACGATGGCATCATCAATCGAAAAATCTGAATCCTCTGCAAATTCACGGAAGAGCTTCTTGGTCTCATCAATGGTAAAATATGGTGACTGGATAAAATCAGCGACGTTGAACGGCGAGACTGAGGGTGTCGACGGGTTCAAATGAACAATGCTAAGAGTCCCAGCAGCAATAATGCACTGGACGACGTGTTCACGATCGTGTTTGAGTCCTCGGAAAGCCTGGAGGTAATCATTTCGAATATTGTTATCACCTTGATACAAACAACTGAATTCATCGAGGAGGAGAACGACTCGGACATTTCCATGCCAAGAGTCTTTACGAAAATAATCGATGAAGTCATCTCGGGACGATATTGGTGTAGTGGGTCCTTTGCGACCATACCCGGCAACACGGTTTATTGTCTTGCCTAATGATTTCCAAAAGTCCTTTGTGCTGCCCCCGCAAGATATGGTCTCAAATGTTATGCTTATTGAAAGTAGCTCAAATCGTGATTGTAAGGGGACGTGAGAGCCACATACTACAAAGCGCGATAACCTATCGCCTCGAGCTTTTTCTGCAGCCAGATTAACCGTGTTGACTTTCCGGATGCTCGGGCGCCTGCGAGAAGCACATATGTGCCTTGCTCTACAGCGCGCAAACATTCTATGGTTGCCTCCTGAGTTCCGGGATCCACGTAGTATCGTCCATTCATTTCATCCGCAGTGATTGCCCCGTTGACTGTCCATCTTCTCGCGAAGGGGCTGACGAAATGAATGCAGTGCAACTCGCATGCAACGCGGCTGAAACTCACCGTGAAGTAGCGTGTTTCTTCTTTGCTTCACCATCATCTTGTGCAGACGGCGAGCGGAGGCGTTTTAGGGAAGCTGAGGTAGAAAACGAGGGGTATATAGAGAGGGGGAAGTAGGGGGGCCAGGATCAAAATACAGGAGTAAGAGTGGAAAAATGAGGGAGCATCAGGCAGGCAATTAGTTAAAATAAGGAGATAACGAGAAAACCCACGCGTCTTCGGGACTTCCACAATGACATGGAGGTGATTGCGAGGGGCCGAGGAGAAATGTTTCGATAATTCATCCATAGGTTTTAATTTGTCGCAGCCTCCTGGAATCTGCTCCGGGGTTTGAACGCCTTTAACTTTCATGTCGATGTCCGCAGAAGAAACGGGTGAAGATAGCTTCCCCGAAAATTAGGTCATCGATCCGCACAGGGAAAATCTCGCTCACCTTCCAGAGCTCGAGGGTGTCGGAGTCGATGCCATCAAACGTACGTTCCTTCTTCTTCTTGATCGCTTCCCTCAGGTGATCCACCGTCATGCTTTGTCCGATGTCGATAGCAAAAGGGCTGTTGGACTCATTGAGAATCCAACAGAAAAGTGTGAGATCATCTGAACCGATTATTGAGCAATTTTCATCAGTCTAACTGCTTATTGCTTACCGGGCTTGGATAGATCAATTAGATTGGAACTCGCTGACCAAGTGGAAGAGATTGTCCCCGGGGCTAATTGAGGAGTGGTGAATTATAGGTAGTAGGGACAATGAATTGGAAACGGACTCACAATCAGGAGTCTGCAGATCCTGCACGACAAACTTGAGTGTTCCAGAAGATGGACTAAAGGTATCGTAGAAAGACTGAAGCTCTTGCTCGTTTTTGAGAGTAATGTTGCCATCGACTTCGTCTAAGAAAAGAACACCGACGTTGTTCGATGAAATGCTAAACTCCTTGTCGATTTTCGAGGCGAGATCTTCCCAGCTTGGCCGTGCATCAAAACGTGCAAGTATAGTCCGAGTCAACTCAGCTGAGGCGCCGGCCTTCTTGAGTTTGACAATGAAAGGCATGGCCGTTGGGAGATCACCGAGGTGGTCACAGTCACACAGTGACAGGACATGGGCCACGAAGCGGAATCGAGTTAACCCTCCTACTGCGGATAAACTCAGAACGATCTTTAATCACTTCGTTGCTCAATTTGGACCAACAGGGCCGCTCGGATTAGATTATATTTAAATCGAATTATGTTTGTAACATATTGCCAAACTAGAAAAGCCTTCTCCTGGGCATATGCTTCGACGGCAATCAGGGCATCCTTTGCGTTCGGCGCCGCATTCTGCATCCACATGCCAAGCTTCACCAGCTCAGGCGAGAGATCTAAAACTAGTAGACTCTAGAATGAGGTTTCCGACACTCCACATGTCCACCTCGGCTCCGTGGTTATTCATAAAAATACGCGGAGTGTCCCTTCCGACAGAAATGATTTGCTGCTACATTATTAGGGTCAACAGCATCGTCCCAATCAATATGAAATAATGGCGGCGCTCGGTGGAGAACCTATTATGTGATGTGAGTTCACATACACGGGCGTGATATTATGGTACATACCTGGAGTGCTCGTGAAACACAGATGACGGCGTTGCTTGGTTTGACAGCAATTCCTTTCGGTTCGACATATATCGTTGAACCAGCTGCGTGGGTAAGAGCATCCACGTGAGGTACACCTTTCTCTTGCAACTGGCGATAAATGTTCTGAATATATCGAACCCGTTTTGCGCCTTGGTCGCCATGATAGACCTTTTTGACATTTTTTGTCCCGATTTCCACTGACTTGTCGTCCCTGAAATACAAGATCAATCACACCTCCGAGATGATATGACAGGACATACCGTTCGATGACAGTGAACTCCGGGACGTGGGTAGAGATAGGGAGAAAGATTGATCAACCGACACGAAGGATGTCAGTACTAATGTCAGCTATATCTGCAATCTCCAATGTTCCATGAGTACATTTATCTCGAAGCGGATGCACTCACGAAGACGCTTCTCTCCAAATCCTTTGCCTGTCGGTGTGAGGCGCCGGGACGGAGGTGGGAAGAAGGAAAGAGGAAGGAAGAAATCATGGCAGCAGAGGACACATGCCTATTCCGATAGATCACCCGATCCTTGGCTACTATACGCAGCGAACTTGGGGCATACGAATCTTGAGTATCCTACAACTGCAACGAGGTGAACATGGAATAAGGGAATAACAGCGTTCCGGACGAACTATATATAAATAAATGTGAGAAAATGATGCCAATTTCTTACCCGCGATTCCATGGTTCAGGAAATTGACCCCCGGCGACTTGTAGGCGTACGCGCTGAGAGAGTCACGAATATATCTAGTACAGATTTTCCGGGACATTACCCTGATGAGGATCACGCGTGGAATCTGGAAAAGTTTAGGAAGGTTGCGTCTCACATCACTCGAAAAACATGAGCCTTCTTTGATCATTCATTGCAAGATAGACTCTGCAGGTCAAGATTCAACGGCTATCAAACAGATCAATAGAATTTGACTTGGTCGGGGTCGATGCCTCCATAGCCAATGCTTTTCGTCGTATAATGATTGCTGAGGTGCGTGTCTCTCAGTGTCAGTTGGACCCCGACTCACAGAATTTCAAGGTGCCTACAGTTTGCATAGAGCACGTATATGTTTGGAACAATACAACCATCATTGTAGACGAAGTACTGGCACATCGAATAGGTCTCGTTCCTCTGAACGTAGACCCCGCACTTGTAGTCATGAAAGAACGTCAGTTTATTTTCAGTTATATATATCATATCCGATGCACTGATGAATCGTATGGCAGGCGAAAATGAACAAGCTACGGACCGAAATACAGTTGTCTTCGAGATTAAGCTAACCTGCGAGCGTAATCCACATGCGCCGAAAGGATCAACCGACCCTGGAGAGTTGTACATCAACCATGAATTAAAATCGTCTCACTTGACTTGGAAACCTGCTGGCGAACAGGCTGAAGTATTTGCGAGTAATCCTCCAGCGTCCACAAATCCGGACATTGTGCTAGTGAAGCTGAGGCCAGGCCAGCAAGTCCATATGGAGGTACATGCGGTGAAGGGGGTTGGAAAGGATCATGCGAAATTCACTCCCGTTGGTTTGTTGGATTTGCTTTATTCATTTGATATCCGGCTCACACAAGTCTTTACAGCGACTGCTTCGTACAGATTACTGCCCCACGTTACCCTAAAAAAGCCGATCCCACCAGAGAATGCTGACTTGTTCAAGTCATGTTTTTGCCCTGGTGTGGTCCAGGTTGATCCTGTAACAAAAATGGTTAGCATTGACGAAGATAATTTGCGGAGGGACAGCGTTAGTCGAGAGGTACTTCGACATCCAGAATTTGCCGATTCAGTGGAGTTGGATAGGGTGAGGGACTTCTTCTTGTGTACGTGCACGTGTGTTCGTTTTCGGTCTCAGCATTGATCCGTTGGTGTCATAGTCAACGTGGAATCTGAAGGGCCATATGCACCTGAACGGATCTTTCTGGAATCTATCGGCGTTATGAGGGACAAAATTGCAAGGATACGAAAAGCGGCATTGGGGCTTGGAGAAGGCAGAGATGTCGAGGGAGACGTTGTTATGGCGGTTTGTTAAAATGTCACTCTGACGCAGATGTGGGTATATCATGCGTGGTTATCAAAAGTACAATGCAAGCTAACAAGATATGGTATAGTACCCTACAAAGCTCCCGCTCCCGATATCGGTCCAAAATTCTGTAGCCAATGTTCAGCTACGGAGAGACGCAAAATCAAAAGCTTACCGAGTCTTCCTGCCTCTTAGCTTCTGAATAGATTAAAAGTAATAAAAGGAAGACTTCGTCGTTCTCCAATGCTTTGCGTGATAAATTCAGCGATAAGAGTTTTTCTTTGCGAATGAGATGGGGACGGAAGGAAACAGCAAAGGTTCCAACTACTTCGTCCGCCAAGACCTTGAGATCGATGCCCTTGAGAATGTACTGGCATGGTGGGGTAAAAAACGGGGTCATACCTGCCACTCGTTCTTGTGAAAGCTGACCTGGTACTCCTGGCTGTGTGGATGCCATTTCCATCGGCGTTTTCTAGTCATATCCCATTTCTCAAATCCATTTATCACACTTTACGTTATTTTAATATCACAAGCGTGGTGGACCGTGCGTGGCTACACACCTTCGAACAGAAAGTCGTTCCGTTGCCTTAATTTCGGATATAATCTTCCGGTGTGCATGTATCTCAAAGTAGCGCTCTTTCCAGTTAATTGCGCCCACAGTTGGTGACTCGCCAGGAGGTGGGTTAGCGTCTTTGAGGATAGTGACCAGTTTACGGCCCCAGAAGCCAAAGGTGGTTGTAATGGTATAAATAATTGAATTATCGTGCGCAGCACAGATATGAGTATTTAGGACATTAGTCCCGTTGTCGAAGAAAGCCTCCATGAAATCGGCGGCCGGTGACGAAAGCGGTTGTGGGAAACGGCAATTATTGTGTGCCTTTTCTACAAACGTTCAATCTCCTGAGAAATATGTCACTGTCAGTCTTTCAACTTGCCCTACATGAACGATATCTTTATTGACGACTCAGATCCCAACATTGTATATTCTTCTGCCTGGCTCACTGGTTTAGGCACATACGAATTCAATAAAACAGCACATAGAACGGTGACCGCTGGATCCAGCGTGATTTACACGTTCAAAGGTTGGTTTCATGTTCCGAAGGATGATGTATACATCTAATTTAGTTGCAGGTGCCTCCATCTCTGCGTACGGGACGATTGGCGTTCTTCCCACCAATGTTACTAATCCGCCTAATGGCACTTGGAGTATAGACGGCTCATCGCCCACTTCCTTCCAAGTAGAAGTCACAAACACGAATTTGTACAGACAACTATATTTCCAGACACCAAATATCCCAGATGATGGCGACCATACACTTACATTGACATTCAACACCGAGAACAATGTAATCGTCTGGTTTGACTACTTCATGATCACGCCTTCCTCCCAACTGTCCTATAACGGCGATGTGTTGGTCAAAGTAGATGATACAGACCCCACCGTTCAATACACTGGGAACTGGAGTGAAGAAGGGACGTCGTTCGATTTCAATAATACGGCTCATGTCGCCAACTCGCCTACTTCAAAAGTTAACTTTTCATTCTATGGTAAGCACCTATGTTTGCGTTGTCCTTGTCACTACATCGCCATTTCCAGGCACCGCAATCTCGGTTTTCGGCGTGCTACCAAACCTAACGGATAGCCCAAATCAGCCTTCAGCCACATTCACTCTTGATAACGGAACGCCCATTGTTTTCAACACAGTCCCGCCAGATCAGTCACTCGCTATTCACCAAGTCCCCATCTTTCAATCGTTCAATCTAACTCTCGACAACCACCAGCTTCAAATCGAGGCGCATGATAATAACGCTACGCTACGGCTTGACTTTTTCATGTATGAACAGCCAGCCAACACAACATCGACTACTGGACCCAGTCACTCAAGCCACAGTGTCAAATCCGGCGCTATCGCGGGTGGTGTCGTTGGAGGGATCGTTGTTGTTCTATTCGGAATTGCCTTATTGATCTGGCTATGGCGCAGGAGGGAACAAGCGAACCTACGACGACTGGGCAATTTTTCGCCGTTTGTAGCGGCTGATCCAGCGTTTGCTAGGTCTGGGAGCCCCAGCTTATCAAGAACCAGTGGCTTTCTTCAGTCGGCGTTATCTAGTGCCCCGGCTACTAGGCCAACTACAAGTCACGAGTACCAGCCAATCAGGAAAGAACCAGTACGATCGTTCCCACTCCCCCTCAGTTTTTGACCACTGACGCGAGGCCACAGCCCGATGTTACTCATTCGCAGGCGGACAATGACGTCCGGCCTCCTCCGTATCATGAAGGCTCGTAATAGCGGAGTTCGCGCTGGTTATTCATCTTACGACGCATACTGACGTGTATTTCTGTAATTTTTACATTGACAAGATACTTTATGTACCTCTAAAAGTACTGTAATGTATTCACTGTTTTGCTACTTCAACAAAGAGATTGGGGATACAAAGTAACAGAAACAAGGGTACTGATCGCAGACTGGTGCTGCGGATCCTTGCTCGTTGTTGGTATGAAGCTGGCTTGTCCAAACCAGAGGTAGAGTGATATGTAGATGATCATGGGATAAGGAGCGTCCAATGTAAAGTAGGTGTCGCGGAGAGTTATTGAGGTTGGAGAAGCCAAGCTTCTAGTGCCGCCCTACTTTCTGGTCTATCTCCAGCCAGTGGACAGCAGTAAGCAAGAATCCCAACTAATAGGATTTTTTTTTTCAAGAAATGAACAGAGATCACACCATTAACATCAACTCCTATCCGTCCATAGTAAATAGCTCGTCATCGTCAGTTGGCCTTGATGGCTCTCCATACGCAAGCGGATATCGCCCCGCACTTGAGCTTCCCCTTGACAATCCAGGTGGACTTGGGTTATTGCCACCCACGATGGACCCTCCTACTCTGGCGACAGTAGAGTAGGACATGCGCGACAAGCTTGTGTCTCCGTTATGGTTGAGCATGCTTGTTTGGCCTACTGCTCCTGTCGCAAAGGGTATATAGTTTCCACCAATCATATTAGGAGCTGGGGATGCGGGGCCTTTCCATTCTCCATAGGGTCCGCTGGTAGGAACGCCGCCATCAACATCAGTGTTTACGCTGGTGCCAGGAGATGTAAGACTAGGAAGTGGAGGGAGTGCATGAATCCGAGATAAGCCTGCCGCAAGACCCTGAGGTAGACTTTGGCCGGGTGCGTGCGCCTGCAAAGCACGGGCACCTGGTGATGAAAGGTATTGGTTGTTGGCGAGCGGATCGTCTACCCCGGTCCCGAATGCGCCCGGGCCCCTGTTCGTGGCGCTGTGGTGTTGATGTTGAGGTTGCGTCAAATCAAATGGCGAGGGTGTTGTACGATAAGTGTGAACGGTGCCTCCATGTGTGTGAACCCCGACATTGCCAGGGATCGGAGTGTTGTTACTAGCGCCAACGCCGGAAAAAAGTGGTCCGCTTGGGGTTCTTACACCTCTTGTCAAATTTGCCACACCTGGACCGTTTCTGTTGCCCGCGGCCGCTACTGACCCTGTGCTGAGAAGGCCGACCTGATTTTGCTGCTTGGCTTTCAGATAGTGATGATGGAAGCTAGGTAGGAAGGCTGCACTCGCGTTGCTTGGGCTCAGCCCGACGTTCATGTGCGTGCCAATGCTGGAGGAGGATCCCATACTCATGCTCAAGCCCATGTCGTCTGTTAAAAGATTACTGCCGCCGTTCAAGACAGGTTTGTTGGTAAACGTCGGCAAAGCAGTGATTTCGTTGCGATCTGAGGCCACGGCTACCCCCTTCTGGGAGTTAGCACCTGTATCAGACCATATGGACTTTAGATCGCCCAGCAACGACGGTGCGGGGACGGAACGCGAATAGCGATGGCCGAGTTGAGCACCTGGTGAGGATGAATCTCCGGCAACGGGAGGCCTCGTTGCTGGCATGGGGACGCCTGGCACTTGCGGTTGTACTTGGGGCTTTTGCTGACCGCTTCGAGACATCCTCCGTCTCCTCTCTTCGGGCGTCAATAAATCCGACAATGAGCTTGGTATGAATTCTTCCAAGTCTTCGTCAACCACAGCCTGTTCTGCTGCTGCATTAATTCGCCCCATTCGACTTGTTTTTGATATTCCAACGGCATAATCGTCGAAGCCATCTCCGTTTCCACCGAGCAAAGCCATGCCCGTGCCCAAGCTTGCGGCCATACCTCCCATATTGAATGCACTCGGCCCACTATTGTCTCTGCCTGACACACCGCTCATGAAACCAAGGTTGGCACCAGTATCTCCACGTGTGCTCAACGAGCTGGATAAAAAGACCGACTGCGCTCCGGGTGCAGAGAAGGGGGACGATGGTAAGAAAGGCTGAGGACCTGCGTTGCTCACGGAGGGTGGAGATAGCGAGAGCTCTGCTAAGGATGCCTTTAGCAATAACACATGCGATCAGAACTATATATATACCATGATTAATGTTGGGATGGAGGAAGTTAGCGCCACTGTTGGAGCGAGGTGATGTTCCTGGTGATATCGTGCCTGGAACTTTACGGGAGGCAAGCAAGCCATTTGTTCGCGTGGCAGAAGGAGGTGACCCTATCGGGCCGAAGTTTGTCATTGCAGGAGGGGCAGAGGGTCGAGGTGCAGAAGTTGGGAGATGGACTGGCGACGGTGGCTGAGATTCGCGTCTCGGCTGACCCACATCAGCCACACGAGCGAGGTCACTTGTACCGGCATCTGATGGGGGATTTCCGTACTCCTGTTCTTCTTTTGTCTCATGGTCCGTTTTGCCCTGTCCCTGTGGCGCAGGCAAGTCTACGCCTTCCATTTCGTCTATGGCGGCAAACGAAGCGAAATCAGTATCTTTGAGCGAAGGGGCAGGGGCGGATGGTGATATAGGTGCTTTCAATGGCATATTGATAGGGGGTCGCGTCGACGGGGTAGAAGCCGAGGAAGACGAAAGAATTCGGGTAGGAGCGGTTGAACCGCCCGTAAGGAGGGCATTTCGTCCTGATCCGCCGTGAGCCGCGGAACCATTGCCGTGGGGGCCGGTGTGTCCAGCGACAGAGGTGCTTAGGTGTCCATCCCGCTTGCGCGCAACAGTACCCCTAGCAGTAGCATCTTTTGAGCCATCCTTTGGACCTAATATGCCCTTCTCCGCGGCGGTGGCGGCGGCGGCGGCGGCCTGAGCAGCTTTCTTGTTTTTCCTATCCATTGCCATGCTTTGACCGGGTAGAATGTGTGCAAGTGCGCACTTGTGCCCAAACTTGCAATTACCCTTGACGAACCACGCGCATGCTTCTTTTTGACCAGGCTCTGGGACGACATGGGAGAAGGGGCAAGAGGAGCCGGCCGTGCAAGCACCGACTTTGAAAAATTTGCAGGGGACATGGGAGAGATCTTTTGCTATGAGTAAAGTGTGAGGCGAGATGTAGAAAGAAAGAAGTAAAAGCGCACTTTTTTGGGCTGAGGAAGGTTTTTGCTTTGACAGGGCACGGTCAGCACGGTCCGGTTCGTAATCTCTTTCCTTGTCTCTGTCTCTGTCTCTCTCGGCGTCGAGATGAGAGTCCTGAGAAGGCATTATGTGCGATGAGATGAGAGCAAGAGCAAATGGCGAGAGGCTGCCCAAGAAAACCGTCTCTGCCTGTTCCGCCGGGCACGTGACCTCAGTCATGACTTCTCGCTGCGTCGTCCGCGGTTCGATAAGCAAAGTGTTTGGATCTTATCATCATCATCGTGTTACTGATTCAATGTGTCATTTTAGATATTGACGAAGCATTTTATGGTCTGCTCCATTTTTTTTAATTTTATATACTCAACTTAACTTCTACAGTCCAATCTATCTCACGTCCAGGTGAGACTGTATCGTCCCTCGATTATAAAAGGCGCATAGGTGGAAAAGGTGCAAATCAAGCAGTCGCTATTGCACGAGCGGGAGGTGCAGTTGATTTTTATGGTACCATAGGAAAGGATGGAGAATGGCTCAAAGCCGAGTTGAAAAATCATGGTATGAACATCGACGGCATCATCATCTCAGAGGTGGGTATACATTTTTCGTGATCAACGAAATGACTTGGAACTTCTGACGTAGGAGTCTACTGGTCGCGCTTTGATACAAGTAGCCGATAATGGCGAGAATTGCATCGGTAAGTACTACGGGTACCTTTTGGTTCAATCTGACCGTAAATATCAGTCTTGTTTCCCGGTGCAAATCATAGCCAACGTCACGAGGAACGGTTTGATGATGTGTCTGACGATCACCACTTTCCCGATGCCACACATTTATTGCTTCAAAATGAAATACATCCAAAATCGACCCGTTACGCTGTGGAGCATGCACGGGGCGCAACCACCATTCTCAATCCATCCCCTCTTCCATCCCACTCTCAATTGAGAGCATTTCCCTGGATCCTTGTCAATTGGCTCATTGTGAATGAAGGAGAAGCGGAAGATCTCTTTCGAGCCGCTGCTGATCAAGAGATTGAGAGTTGGTCAAGCACAGAAGAAATGTTGCGAATGATGTCTGCAGTGCCGTGTTTCAGAAAAACAAACATCGTATGCACTCTTGGCGCTCGCGGTGTCATGGCCATCCTACCTGATCCCGATGAACCTTTTGTCACATACGTTCCCGCTGTGAAGCTGGAGACTGGCGTGAACGACACTACAGGAGCTGGTGATTGTTTTACAGGTTACTTTGTAAGAGGATTGATGAGGTTTGGACCCAATTCAAAGTTCAGAAGTGGGATAACGGAGAAGGACATTGAAGATATAATCAAATTTGCAGCGCAGGTCAGTCTCATATAGCTTCTTTTGAACGTGAATTCTTTCTTATCGTCAAACAGGCTGCGGGGATTTCTGTCGAGAGACCGGGGGCGATGGATAGTATACCTTTTTTTTATGAAGTTGAGAAGAGAGCTAGTTAGGGCCACATATGGCTAGCACGTCGATAGCGGCGTCCTTACACCGCGATAATCAGCACGGAGATTGCCGATTGGTTGATGGCCAAGAGCTTCCAGATCCAGCTAACATATGCCAGTGCTTAATATCGTCTAACATTTTATCCTTGAGCCATGGACGAACATTCCAATGCCTTTATACAAAGAGCAGGGTATCAGATCCTAGATGTCATTGGAGAAGGCGCCTATGGTGTTGTCTGGTCAGTCTTGTGACCTTTCTCTTCTTCTTCTGAAAGCTCAAACTCTCCTTACAGCTCAGCAGTGCACATGTCAACCCAGCGCAATGTAGCTATTAAGAAGATTACTCCGTTTGATCATTCCATGTTTTGTCTACGTACCCTTCGCGAAATCAAACTCCTCCGTCACTTTAGCCATGAAAATATCATAGCAATCCTAGATATTCTCAAGCCGCCAACTATCGCAGATTTCACGGAAGTGTACCTTGTACAAGAACTCATGGAGACGGATCTTCATCGCGTCATCAGAACGCAAGAGTTGAGCGACGATCACTGCCAGTATTTTATTTATCAGGTGAAGCCGTGTCGCGCGGCGGATGATACATAAACTCATTATTTTACTCAGACTCTTCGTGCATTAAAGGCGCTTCATTCTGCGGATGTCCTACATCGTGATCTCAAGCCTTCAAATCTCCTCTTAAATGCTAATTGCGATCTAAAGGTGACGTCCGCCCTGAAACATCGATCTGACGCTCATTCCACAAGCTAGATATGTGATTTTGGTCTTGCGCGCTCGGCGCGTCCTCCTCCAAACGTGGCGAACGATAGTAGTACATTCATGACGGAATACGTTGCTACACGGTACTACCCCCCATTAAACTCTTTTAAAGTTCTAATGCGATTGCTTTTCTAGATGGTATCGCGCCCCAGAAGTAATGCTTACATTTAAAGAATATACCCGAGCAATTGACATGTGGAGTGTTGGATGTGTTTTGGCAGAGATGCTGAGCGGTAAACCGCTCTTTCCAGGAAGAGACTGTAAGTGGTCAAAGCATCAAAGACCGTTGCCATTTTCTTATTGTATTCAGACCACCACCAGCTCTCTCTAATTCTCGATATCCTCGGCACGCCTTCCATTGATGATTTTTATGCAATTACTTCACCTCGATCGCGAGAATATATCCGCGCTCTCCCCTTCAGGAAAAAGAAAAATTTTGCACAGCTATTTCCAAAAGCTAACCCATTGGTGAGTAATCCACCACGGATGCGACGGTGGAAGAATAGTCATTACAGTGGTTTAGGCGATTGACCTGCTAGAAAAATGTTTAACATTTAGTCCGAAAAGACGAATTGAAGTTGGAGAAGCGTTGCAGCATCCTTACCTGCAGGTATGCCCTCACGCATTGTCTTACACCGTAGTCTGAGAACAACAATTTTTACAGCCTTATCATGACCCGCTGGACGAGCCAACGGCAGAACCTCTCGATCCTTCGTTTTTCGACTTTGACTACGGAGATCCGCTAAACAAGGAAGAACTTAAAGGTGGGAAGCAAGTTTCTCCTTCAAATAGACGAGGGTTTAAACATCCACAGTGCTCATACACAACGAAGTGATAAAACCTTGCCCGCAGGAGCCATTGCTTACGACTAATGAATATTGAATATTGAATACTTTACGTAGGATATTATTGTAATGTTAGATTATGCAAACACGGACAAATCACTTTACTGACTTTAAGCGTTCACATGCCCCCGCTTGGGAGTCGTTCCGTGACGAGATTCACTGCTCGACACGCGGGTTCCATCTTCATTGCCGTCGTCATCTTTGTCTTTATTCGTGCTGGTTTTTTTGCAGGTCACAATAATCCCGACTCAATTCTGTATCATGTTCTCAAACACTCTTCTAATGGGCCTGGGTGGCTTTCAAAGCCCATCGTTCCTTCGGACAACCAGCACGCCGTGATACAACATCCCATTCCTAAACTCATGGAAGATGCAGAAGCAGAGTTCAAGAAGAAACTCAGTTCACAGAGTAAAACGCTAAAGGCGGCCGTTGCAGAGTACAAACGAAGATACAAGAGGAACCCTCCTAAGGGTTTTGACGAATGGTTCAAATTTGCACATCAAAACGACGTGAAAATGATTGACGAGTATGATGGTCTCATGCAAGATTTAGAGCCATTCTGGGAGCTTCCTGGCGAAGAAATAAGAAGAAGGAGTAGACAGGTGCGTTCGCACCATTGGCGCCTACATACAAATTTCTAACTAGTTATCAGGTTGCTCAGCTTTCTTCCATCGACTTGGTACGCATTGAAGGTGGCAACGCATCGGCAGTCAAAGTACGCCAGGACGACATATTTGATGACGAAGAAGCGAACGCTCGAGCACATGGCTTCCGACGCATGATAGAACGCGTTGCTCCAAAGGTTGTAATTATGACTCGTATCCTTTACCTTGTCAGCTCATCTGTCTAGCATCCTAGCTACCTGACATGGAGTTTCCTATCAACGCGAAGGCTGAAGGCCGTGTTCTCATTCCTTGGGAACACCGAATCTACTCCAATTTGACAATCCAAAATTCCTCTAGTTGGTATTCTAAACATTGGCGTGTCTCTTCGCTTATTTCTCCGTAGGTGGGATTGAATCTGTGCTGGGTGGCCCCTTCAAGCCGGACTGGGGAAACGATGGCAACGTATGGGAAGCATGGCGCCGTACGTGCGGTTTGCAAAGCCCGGCCCGCCGATTATATTCGTCTTTGCGTAATCCGTTTGGCATGGAAGCTAACCATCACCTTGTTGCTCCCGAACAAGGACCGGGAGGTGACTTCAGATTTGTCAAAGGGACGTCTGCAGTAGTTGATTTCTGCAGCTATCCTCACGCGCACTATATGCAAGGCCACTTTTTCTCGGACTGGAGAACCATACCTGCTTTATACCCTGTCTTTAGTCCCGCCAAGGCCAAAGGTTTCTCGGACATCCGTATCCCCAGCCATTATTATTGGGGAAGTACACCATCATATACTTATGGTTGGGATCCAGTAAATCTCGAGCTCAAAGATGTCGATCCAATGGAGGTTCCGTGGGAGAAGAAAATCGATAAGATATTCTGGAGAGGCGCGACAACAGGAGGGGGCACCCATCCACCTGGATTCACGCCACGCTATCAGCGACATCGGTTAGTAAAGTTGCATTGGTCAGCGATGGTGCATTGAAAAACTGTTTCTCAAGGTTTCTTCGTATGGCTTCCGATACATCTGACACGAATCGTTCCATTACATATGCGGATCCTTCATCCAGTTCAACGAATTTTGTAACGACACAAGTTCCCGTCGCGGAATTAAACGAAGAGATTATGGATGCTGCCTTCACCAAAGCAATGGCGCCAGAATCTTATCCCGGGGGGATGGAAGCCCTACAGGCTGCCCACAGATTCGGGGATGCTGTTCCGCTGGGACGACATTGGTCTTACCGGTATCTGATTGATCTAGATGGCATGAGTTATAGTGGAAGATTCATGGCCTTCCTGGCCAGTGATAGCGCCCCGGTCAAGTCAACGGTATACGAGGAATTCTTTTCCGACTGGATACAACCATGGTTAGTGATGTACCAATAAATTATTGTCCATCTTACGTGCAAACAATTTAGGGTGCATTATATACCATTGTCAATGTCGTACAAGGAAATATACAACCTCTACGCCTATTTCACTGGGCCAACGAAAGCAACTTTAGTAGCTGCAAATTCCACACTGGCTAATGTGCCACTTGGAAACAGGCGTTCTGTAGAAGGTGATAAACGATTGAGAAGGATCGCGCGTGCGGGGAAACAGTGGAAGAAAACCATAGGAAGGAAAGTTGATATGGAAGGTTAGCATGGTATATTACTCGTCAAGGATCTATCTCATCTGAACCATATCTAGTTTACGTTTACAGACTCTGCCTGGAGTGGGCAAGATTGTGGGCGGATGATAGGGATGCCATGACATTTACACCGTGGATGTGAACATTGGACTGTTGGCTGTACTATTCGCTTTCCCTTCACGACTATGCATTTCGTGTCTTTAATTTTACCCCGAGCAGTGATATATTACAAAGCGTCCTAGTTTGGCCATCCCTGAAAACACGTTACTGATGCATGGCTTATCGATAAAGCTTAAAAGTACTGCTAGACGCTAACGTCTAAGCAGCCGACATGACCTATCCCTTGAACAATGCAGGCATATTGACCCCGCTGAGCCGAATGGCTTCTCCCACACTATCAGCTGGTATTCCAGCTCCTGACTACTCTACATCGCCCAGCGCCGGATCGTTCGGGTTCAGGCGAACTGCAAGCGTGAGCGACTTCCAGGTCGAGAAATCCAGGCACAAGAGGTCGAACTCTCAGGAGCGAGCTGGCTATGACGAAGAAGCCGTGTACCGAGAAAGTATTGCAAGGTTGCTCATTGCAAAGGCCGTACCATTCAGCATTAGCGGAAGAATGCCTGTGGATGCAAACGAGTTGATACTATTTTTCCGTACTAAAGTAAGTCACTACCAATAATAGTACCATCCCTCATCGTTTGGTTACTACTTCATTACTCTTACCTGCTGTTGACAGAGTGGAATTACGCATGCTTTAGATTTCCCGATTGATTTGGATTACGCGGCGCCGCCTGCGCTGGAGGCTTTGATCGGCGCCTGCAGACCACATCAGACGAGCGACTCGAATGATTACGTCGATAGAGAATCATTGTTTTATCCAACAAACCTGCCATTGACCGTGTCCCTTGAACTTGCTAATTACCCGATCTTGGATGCCATACGCGCTGGGTTTTTTCCGAGCCTCGAGCCGGATAAATACCTGATAGCCACGAGAGACAAGCTAGAAGTGTTGGTCAACGGGGGTAGAATGGGTGTCCAACCTAGGATGTTGAGGAGTGATGGAAGAGTGGCTACCATCGTCGTGACCCTGCCCGTGCGGTTTCGCGGTGGTGCGCTGGTAATTCAGAGCGAAGACGGTAGGGTCGAAAAGTACCATGGGAGAGGCGGAAAACCCGGAGACATCGAGTGGGTCGCGTTCTTGAATGAATGCGAATACGAAATGGAGACGGTCACGAAAGGATGCAGGATGACTGTATCCTACGGCGTGCATATCAAACCACATGGCTCTGCAAGTTTAATGGAACCGAGCGACAACTTTTTGGACCTCATCTCTCCCATTTTAAATCTGTCGAGGGGAAGGAAGATTGCGTTTTATCTCAATAATGATTACGGAATCAATCCATCTGAAGTTCTCGCAGATTCGCTGGTTCCCAAGGTGTGCACGTCCTCCGATTCGGAGTCGGTTATACCAAATTTGTTCGTCTGATCATGTTATGTATCAGCTCAAAGGTGGTGATGCTCTGCTATACCACTCACTCAAGCTATACAAGCTGAGCCCGGAACTCCAATACACAGCAGGTGGTTATATCTGGCCCGTAGATCGCATTGTTGACCTGTTAGGTGACGTTGAACATTCGAGGCCAGCATTTCCAGGTAGCACGTCATTCTTCGTGGCACACAGGCCTTCGGACCAGGTGCCTATGAGAGGTGCTTTCAGTGTTTATTCGGATGCAGATGACGAGGAGATGGCAACCCTGAGAGCTCGTGTCGAGGCTAGCGGCGCAGTTCCCCTATCGGAGGCTGAGGTGACGATCCTGAGCGAGCCTGCACCAGTAGCAGGAAGGGAGCGTGTATATTTCGTTTCTCAGGCAGACCTCGAGAAGCTGGTGGTCAACGTCTTGATTGTTATCTTTGTTCCCTGATTGTTGATTTTTATATCAGTTGCTATTGTCTTGTTGTACTTTGACAGATACCTTCGAACCACCATGTCAATAAGAACTTCCAGAGTGGATGTGGGGCTTTTTTAGAGAAGTTTAGCTCTCAGCTCATCAGGAATTCCCCCAGGAACTTGAAATAGACATACTTGTAGCGAACTTGGAGCAAATGAACCGAGCTCCTATTATAAGAATTATAAGACGTGGCAAATTGCAGGACTGGGTACTAGTAGACTGGAAGCCCACGAGCAACTGTGACGCTATCAAGGGTGCAGAAGTATAATAAGAATTACATATAAGACGTGGCGACAAGTTGCGGGACTGGGTAGTAGACTGGAAGCTCGCGAGTAGTACCTGTGACCGGATTTGTTGAGATTGTCGGCGAGCGTCGGAACACTCCGCGCTCCGAATGAAATGACTGTAGAAGTCGTATATAAGCGGAAACCGTGATGTAACTTATTGCAACAGGGAAGGGCATGCTCGAATTTACTTTCCCGAATCCATTTTTCCGTTTGTTTCGGCAGATCGCCGACATTGTTTTGAAGATGTACCCCGGTCACCACTTATTACCAATCAACAATTATTATTTTCTCCTTGCCTTTTTCGAAATTTGAAAATGAAATGAAATTTGACAACGTCGAGGCTCGCGTGTACCGATAACGAATAAAGGTAGATGACGAAAAGGTGGGTAGATGATGATTACTGTAATGAATCACCTCGACTAATTTGGAAAATTGGATCACATAGGCTGCCGGGCTAGAGCTCACAATGGACGACGGCAACGGCTACAAGAGCCGTCTTCAGCGATCCGAGAGGATGGACAAGACAACAGACCTAGATGAAACGTTGCATAGAGCCAGAGGCTGTCGGCCTCTCTCGTAGTACAGCTCCACACAAATCAAGACACGAAGGAGACCCTAAGGGAGTGGAGAGGGCGCAGCTGCGCGGGGGCGGCCTCGGGACAAGGTAAGTCCTTCAATTCCACTTCCTTTATGTAAGTAATGTTCGTCAACCGCGTCGTATTAGTAGACACCTTCGTTCTTGAGTGGGCCGACGCGAACGGGATGGAATACAACTGACTTGAGGGAGCGTGCGGAAGGATGCGGGTGAGCGGGGACGAGACGAGTTTGAGGACTTCGGGAGAGGGTATGTTCTCCGTCTCTTTCTTTCGTTTTCTCGCTAACCAGTTCTCATAGCTATATCTAACGATTTACGGGACTCAGAAGAGAGTCCTATAGGATCTTCTTGCCAGTTCGGACAACAGGCAAGACAAGGACGACGGGGTGGACTAAGTCGTTCAGTGGGCCTAGACTGTATGCCAGTCTAGGCTACGTGTCGGCCTCTCACTCAGTCGATTCGAACCAGCGAAGAGGGTGCGGGTGAAAAGGAGACTATGGCTTCGTATGTCTCTAAGTTCTCCTTTCATTCTCCTTACTTCTCAATACTTATTGACTGTGGGACAGAACACCACTAGTGCGGTTTTCTCGAGTCCACAATGAGGTTTAGCTGGTGGATCAGAAGACTCAATGTTAATGTTTTCAAAGAGTAACTCTCTGTTGATTAGTGCCTCAAAACGAATCGTGTTGACTCGCCCGAGTCCCATGCCCTCCCACAAGAAGAGGGGAGTTTAGAATTAGGAGCGTGGATACTCGTGTCTCCTTTGAATTACTAAGGTAAGTTGTGAGTCCACAAGTTGAATCTAGTTGCTTTGTATCTTCATAATTTACAGATTTTACAAGTTTGGATGGCTCGGGATCACTGCGAAATCAGCGACGAGCGAGACGAGTGAGCGGTGACTGCGCCAAGGTTTCGCGGGACACTCATGGGTCGGCAAGTGACCCGATTCAGCCGATTCAGCTGTCGCTTCAGCGTCAGGCATCTTTCGAGCATGTTCGTCTTTATATCACGGTTATCACCTAACCAGTTGCTTGACATAGGTTTTACACACAAATTTGACCTTTAGACCAAAGACATTTGAGGATACTTCACTAGCCGACGCCATCAGGACACCTCTTACTCGAAATATTGGGACCAAATTTCCTGAGATTTACGACGAGATCACTGCAGCCTTCATCCACGTCCCTGCCGGCGCTGACGGTAAAGTGACTGTACATCTGTCAGAATGACTGCTGATTGATTGTACTTAGAATGGATCAAAATCCGAGCGTACCCAATCATGATGGATATCGCTTGTAGGGCAAGTAATAGAATGCTCGTTTGGCTACCGCTCTGTGAATATTCTTTTCCTGTGACATAGATAAATTCTCATGTCAGAAGCGCAGGTCGTAACCCAGACTATATAGAACTTAACAAGCAATTTACCGTCGATATTGTCAAGATGGGTAATCTCATCAATATATTTCCATCATTCTTGAAACGGTATGTACTTTTTCGACAGGACTGTGAACATGCGCTTAGTACTGCTTAGAATCGTAGTGCGCTTTACGGATGTAGCGAGCGGCATCGAACGTGGGATGAGACATCTAGGCCCTTTGATTAACGAGCGTCTGGAGCAAGAGGCACGATACGGAAAGGATTGGCTTGACAAACCTGTCAGTTGTTATTATCCGTAAAGGCTACTCATTCTCACCCGCTTCAGAGTGACATCATTACTTGGCTATTCGAGGTTTTCAATATTTCAAGGTGTATTACTTCCCTCACAGCACGCCGTAACGAAAGGACATCGTCCGAGGCTTGGCGAATGTCTTCTATTTTGTCGGGTCCGGAAACAACGATCATCCACTGCGCCATCATCGGCACTTTGAAAACAGATCCGCGGTGCTGTATCATTGCTTAGAATCCTGTGAGGCTTTCGGCGCACTATACTTTGTCATTTTCTTTCGGATATTTCAAAAACCGGTATGCTCCTATATATGAAGTCAATGCGCTTGAAGCACCAACGATTGGGATAGATTTTAGCTAAAAAATCACATCAGCTGAGCGGTGACTAGATTGCGCTATTACTTGATGTGTACTTTGAGATTATCCTTGATTTTCTTGTAGATAGTGGGGCCATAATATAATAATGCGAGGGATACAGATGTTATTCTTTATATGGAGGCTGGATAGTCATAGGGACCATTCCCTGCCAGGCTTTCGAGGACTCTGCAGAAATGTGGGCGGGCGTCAAGCAAGAGCGGCAAGCGCGCGCAGGTACTAGCAGCTCCCACATTATCATTCTGTTAAATTTCTTTTTCCAAGTTCAAAAAGGCAATGTAAAATTATTATTATTAATTGATAATAGGTGGTGTCTGGGGTACATTTGCAAAACAACATCGGCAATCTGCTGATGGTAATGGAAAAACAGTTTTCGGAATCTGAATTCGATGGCACGCAACGCGAATTCGAGCATGCCCTTCCCTGTTGCAATAGTAGTAACTAAACAGAGAACACGTGTTGCGGGCATCCCCTCATCTGAGACTTCTCTCGTCGTACCTATGCCCTCGGTTTACCTGCGGCTTATTTGTCGCTATTGTTGCAACTACCCGATCCTGTTACAAACATGGTACGGACTCCTACATTATGATTACATGACACATCGGTGAAACAATAAAGAGAAGGCCGACGTGGAACAGTGTTCGGCCAAAGGGGCTACGGAGGTCTGACCGATGTGCTTAAGTGCGATAGAGTGCCGAGAACGAAGGAGAAGGAACGGAACGGTGACCGAGTCACCGAGCGAGAAGGAGAACGGAAATCGGACGCAAGGGAACGAGAAAGAGAGCGG
This sequence comes from Amanita rubescens, assembly GCA_015039365.1. Classification (NCBI taxonomy): domain Eukaryota; kingdom Fungi; phylum Basidiomycota; class Agaricomycetes; order Agaricales; family Amanitaceae; genus Amanita; species Amanita rubescens. Next base: position 54,049 of record WION01000146.1, read on the forward strand.
AAGTGAGACCGGCTGTATATTCGATGTCCAACTACTACAGACAATGCCGTATATATACTACGAGGACATGAGGCTTACCTGCGACGAGCCTTCCTCCGAGTCCGTTGGTCCGTGCGCGTCTAGGTGCCCCGTTGCGTTCGAATATCGCTCAAGTTGCGGGAATGGCCCTGTCGGAATGTGGCCGAAGGTCGTTGGCGCGAAGGTTTGACTTCGGAAGCTTCCGTGATGCGTGATGTGATGCCGAGAATCGGAATGCGGTGCGCTTCGGTGTTCGGTTCCAACGTAGCCGGAACCGGCTCGTTACACCTCCCGGGGTCTTTTAATACTGACCTCCTGGTCAGGTCCGAGGAGATAAGAGGGCGATAAGAGATAGAGGGGAGTGGAGGGTGGGTTCTTCTCTTCCTCTTCTACAATCATGTCGGCCGTATCCGCAGGCGGTGGGAGCAGTGTCACGAAGCTGATAGCGCGCAAGCTGGACAAGCACGTCGAGGCGTTTGGCGAGCGGTTGCTGGATGTGCCAGAGGGGGAAGTAAACTTGAGCAATGAGGGGGATGTCCGGAAATGGCTAGAGCTGGCGAAGAACGACGTGGTGAGTAAGGGGTACGTTGTCGTTGGCGGAAACTAATCGTGTCCAGGAGAAGATCCGGACGTATAGCCGGGAGCTTGCAGATGCGGGGTCAACGACAAAGCTTGTTTCAGTCATCACGGATGGCCTCGTCCAGTACGATAAGCTCGGCGTCGGTCTACGAGAACTTAGTACAACGGTGAACCTGGCAAGGTCCTCCTCCGGGGCGAGTTTGCGTCCAGAGGACTCTGCGAGCCATATCAGTTCCGGTTCGGTTGCGCGAAGTAGCGTCCTAGAAAGGTCGTCGCATGCGGGTGCGCCTGCTGGCCGTCAAACTGTCCCAGAAGTGCCAGTCGTCGATTTCAAGAGACCTGCGCCGAGGCCTCGTACTACACGCAGTAAGGTCGCTCCGGCTGTCGGTTCAGAGTTGATTTCCCTTCAACAGGTACGTTGGTGATGGACTATGTCGCGGTCCCTCAGCTGATGCCCGAATCGCAGCGCTGCGAAACTTGCGTAAGGCTGAATAAGGCCTGTGTCTTCTCCGGTGACCATACGGCATGCGATCTCTGTCGAGCGAAGAAGGTAAGGTGCGCCATGCCCGGTGCGGATGCTCCTGTCGTGCGATCCTCAAGCGTCGCGTCGTCGGCTGCTAAGAGCATTCCGTCGTCTTTGGCGCGAGGTGTAGGCGCACTTGGGGTATCGGGCTCGTCGGTGAAGACGCCGTCTCGGTCGGATAAACGGAAGATCGAGGTTGGGAGTAGTCCGGAGGAGCAACCTCCGCGTAGGCGTAGCAAGACGGATCTGAAGGAGGCCGGTGACGTGGAGACGGGTTCTGAAGGCGGTTCGGGAGCGGGTAAGACGAAGGCGGGCTATGAGGATCGTATCGGCAGGCTGGAGAGGAAGCTGACGAGATTCCAGGACCTTTACAAGCGGTCGGTGGAGGACCTGCAGGCAGACATGAAGGAGCTAAGGGAGGAGATGGCCGAGGAGGTTCCCCAGGCGAAGAGCAAGGGCAAGGGCAAGGGCAAGGGCAAGGCGTAGGATTCGGAGGACTCGGGTTCGGTGCTCGTCGCGGGCTCCTGTAATAAGAAGTGATTAAACGAATGTACCTGTACTTTGTAGCGAAAACTATATGCATATCCTCGGAGCATTCAGAGTCCAGACTCAGGTAGGTCATCGACCTCCGTTAGTGCCTCATCAATGAAACCATCACCATCGCCGTCAGCGAGGGAGGCTTCGTCGGGCGAGTCGTGTGTCATCGTATAAAGCTCCTCATCGGATCTATTAAGTAATTGTGAAAGCCGCTCACCCGGTGCGATACTGCGTGATCGGTAAGGAATTAAACGTTTGGCTGCGTACCGTAACTTAGAAAGGGTCCCATCGGTCTCGGCGAGTATGTACGATCCTCCTTGGGTTTTCCGGATAACGACCATCGGTCCGAGGTACCGGGGTTTTGTTTTACGATCGAGTTCCATATCGATCTTGTTATTACGGACGAGGACTAAATCTCCCTTCTTGAAGCGGAAGTTCTTGATCGTATGCTGGAAGCGCTGCTCAAGCTTGCGCACGGCGTTAAGCCGGGACTTGTAGACTTTGTCGCGGATGATTTTGAGATCGGCCGGACGTTTCTGTAGCTGTCGGGCACGGTGGGCGAGCAAGTCCTGTCTCGAGAGCTCGGATGTAATCGGCGGGCAAAGGTAAGTGGCTTCCGAGATGTCGAGGGGCAGCGTCGGCTCGGTTCCGTGGGCGATGAAGTATGGGCTGTAGCCGGTAGATGGGTGTATCGTAATGCGCTCGGCCCAGAATACGGATGGCGCGACTTGACTCCACTTCTCGGTTTTGCCGTCGGCTGCTTTGATGAGAGATTCTCGGACGTCAAAATGTCGGCGTTCAACGATGCCATTGGCCTGTGAGTTGTACGGGGATATTCGGATGTGGTTGATACCGTATCGGTGGCGGAGGACTTCTAGAGCAGCTACATATGGCGTTCCGTTGTCGGTGACAATGACTTCTATGGCTCCGTGGCGGCAGAGAATATCTTCGAATATGAACTTGGCGATAGCTGTTGCGTTTTCGGAGCGGAGCATTTTGTATTCGGGCCATGCGGAGAGGGAGCATCTTGCTTGCGTGATGTAGGTAAATCCGCCGGACGCTGGCATCTTCATGGTGTCCATGTGTACGATTCGGAAGAGACCTCCGGGCTCTGGAACAGTCGGCGGAATGTGTAGGCGTTGGGCGTTTCGGATCTGGCAGTTATGACACGTCCGGACGTACCATTTAACGTCGTAGTCAAGGGAGGACCACCAGAAACGGTCTCGGATACGAGCGCGAGTCGCGAAGATGCCTTTGTGTCCGGTGTCATCGTGTGCTTCCTGTATGATCTGTAGTCGCTTGGAGTCGTTGAGGATGACGAGCTTGTGTCGGCGGTGATCGTCTCGGTACCAGAGCCGGTCGCCTTGAATAAAGAATCGCTTGGCCTTGTTGAGCCATTGTCGGAATCGATCGGCTGACATGTCGGGCGGCCGTTGCGGGTTTTTGAGGTAGGCTTCAATCCTGAGTATGTCGGCGTCTCGGGCTAGCTGTTTTTCGGATCGGGAGAATATGTCGGGGCCGTCAGTTCCGGTGGCATAGCATGCGGCGGTGAGGTGCGGCTTGAAAGTCCAGTTGGCGGCCTCGATACAGAATGCGTTAGCTTCGTCAATCCAGTCGTCCGGGTCGGAGTCGTCTGGAGGCTCGTCCTCTTCGGATGCTCGGCGCCTAGATAATCCGTCGGCGGGAGTGTGCTTCTTTGCGGAGACGTGGCGAAGTTTGAAGTCGAAGAGGAGGATTCCTGCTATCCATCTGTTAATCGTGTTATTCGGCTGGATATCCGGGTTATTGATCATTCCTTTAATATACTTAGCGTCCACCTCGACTACAAGATTTTTGACGCCGATGATGAATATCCGGGTAGCTTTGAGCGCGCGGAAGAGTCCGTAAAGCTCGAGTTTGGCCTGGGAGTATCGTTGTTCTCGCTCGTTGAAGGTAATAGATCCATAGCGGTTCGGATAGCGCTTCTTGTCGGGACCGATCTGTGATAGCCAGTATCCGACAGCGTACCAGGATGAGTCGACGGCTAGGATAACCTCGAGAAGTGATTCGTAGTCGATGCCTCGGATGGCGTTGCAATTGATAGCGATGAGCTTGAGGTTCTCGAAGGCGGCGATATGGTGACCAATAAATTCGAACTCGACGCCCTTCCGTAGGAGTTCCGAGAGTGAGCGAGCGTGTTCGGCATAGTCTTTGACGTAGATGCGGATGGTGCCCATAGTTCCTAGAAAACCTCTAACTTCGGTGATAGATTCGGGGATAGGCCAGTTCCTGATCTTTTCGATTCGTGAGTCGTCCGGAAGGCGTCCTTCGTAAGTGCATTTGTGTCCGACGACGATAGCTTCTGGAATACAGAAAAATGACTTCTTTCCGGAAAAGGTACCGCCGGCGTGTTTGACGCGTTGGATAACTCGGTTAATGTTCTGGATGTGTTCCCATACGAAGCGTCGGATGCCAGAATTTTCGGGGATGGTCTCGAAGGTTCCGTCGGGGAGCTCGTAGCGGGTTTTCGGTCCTTTACAGGGGCAGTCGTCGACGAAGGGTTTGGTGACATGCGGAATTTCATCTTGAAGGATATAGGTGAGGTCGCCGTGCTGGATCTGCATCGAGTTGGTGTATCCCATCGGAATAGACGTGAGGCGGAAGGTACCGAGAGGCGTTTGGAAGGTCGTAAGGTCTCGGGATTCGGTGGCAAGGCGGCGCTGGTCAAAACCGACGAACAGATCAAAGGTAGCGTAACATGAGTACCCACCAAATGACTCGGCGAGCAGTTCTACGTTCGGCGGTTGTCCAGAGTCTTTGATAGTGACGGCGTTAAGCGGCTGTAGGTCGTGGACGATGCGCAGTGATTTCCCATCTTTCTTGTAAACGCAGAACCAGCGGGACCGATAGGATGAGCTGGACGGTTCGTAGACTCCGGAAGCGATTTTGTCTTTGATGATGCGTACGATCTCGTTGTATTTGCCAGGCGGAATCGGCATGTTCTTTAGCGTCCAGGGCACGTGTTCAATGGTCGGAATCACCACGGGGTCGAAGTAGTCGTCGGAGAACTTCCCTTTCTCTGCTTCGGTCCATGCGAAGCCTTCTTCGTGTATGCGGATCAGATGGTGGATGAGCTTTTCTTCTTCGGCGGTTAAGAATCCAGTGGGGTTGATATTTTGTGCCTTCATTCGTTCTTCGGTGTATCGGGTTCCTGGGGCAAAGTCCGGTGGCTGTGTCGGAAGGGTAGGGAGATCGGCGAGGGGATCGGATGGTATGCGGCGGATAATTCGGAATTTCTCGGGTAGCGTGGTAGCGACTGGCTTAATTCGGTTGGCGACTTTCTTATATGCTAGTGTTTCGGCGGCGGGGACAAAATTAAATTCGAGCTCTGTAGTACTGATATGTCCGTTGTAAGGTAAGAGTATATTACCGATCATTCTGGGCGCGGTCAACATGTCCAAGAAATGCTCCTCCGACAAGTGGTATGGGTTGTCTCCCTTTCCAACTGTGTAAACGGTCGGCGCGTCGGTAGTTTCGGGCGTTGGTGTAGTGGCATCGGGGTCAGCGGAATTAGCGATCGTCGGTTGATTAAAGATGGTTGTAGGTGTGATATCGTGTATGTGCGGCGTAGTCGTATGTACGTTTGGCAGTTCTTCATTATTGACATGTTTGGTGGGCGACTGCGGATTCCGAGCGTCTCGTCTCCGTGTGGGCGATTCATCGACAATTAAAAACCCGTTTTGACGGTATGTGCTCCGCATGTGCTGCGGGACGATCTCGGGCGTGTGACAAGGACGGCGGAGGTTTTAGATTCGGGGCAGGTGATCGTGATGTCCTGGTTGCCATTGGGGTAGTCGCGGGTGACGGCAGAGAGCAGGGTGAAGAATGGGCGGCCGAGTAAAACTTCGTAAGGTGCGTCTTCCACGATGTATGCCTGGACTTGGACCGGTAATCCGCCGATAGTCAGGGTGAGGTTTTCGGTGATGCCAAGGGTCCAGTTCGATGTGCCGTTAGCGGTTTCCATCATGATGTGTCTAGAAGCGGAGTAGCCGGAGCCTGTGCGTTCCCATTTGTCCTTTCTGATGACGATAATCTGAGAGCCGTTGTCGACGACGCATTCGCATTTGACGGATCCGCTGAAAGTACCGTCTACGACTCGGAGGGTCTCGATAGGCTTAGTAGTGGCCATGAGAACATCGATCGGATCGTCTTCCGGGGGCTCGGTTTCAGTGGCGGAGACCTCATTGCTAGATGCGGATTCAACGCGTTTGGCGGTAACCAATTGACGTAAGTCTTTTTGGACGGCCGGGGATATTGCAATGAGGTCCTTAGCGGCTAGGGTCACGGGTAGGCTGAGAAGATGGTCTATGATTCGCTGGGCGGCGGTCGTGTCATCGATCGGCGAGCGAAACTTGAAAGCGGGAGTATCTTTTTCTTTTCCTTTGGACGTGGAAGCGACGGGCGGTGTCGTGGGCTGTGGCGGAGCGGGGGTCTGCTTGGATCGGGGCATAGCGGTAGAGTTTTTCTTTTGTTCGGCTGCGAATGTTTCGGCGTGATCGGAGATCTCCAGCAGGTTGGCGGAGGCTACGCGTGGCTGCGGCGTGTTCGGCTGTGGATTGTCCTGAAGCCATTTATCAACACGTTCTTTGAACCATCGTCCGTGCATTCGGTATTTATCCATATTCGGTTCCTCGCCATTCAGGAGCTGTATGCGGCCATCAACTAGCCTGATCTTGCCTTGTCTGACGTATTCGTCCCTGACTCGGCACCAAGGAGTTCAGTGCTCTGAATCTCCACAGAAAACGCATCCGTTGAAGAGTCGTTGGGCGAAAGTTTCTGCTGCCTGTGCGGTCGGAGCGGCGGTTGGATAGGAAGGGGCGACTGGCGCAGGCGCGGGTGCAGGCGTGGGAGGCGTGGTAGCTGCAAGGAGTGCTATCGCAGGTCTGGAGCTGATAACGAATTGTGCGGCGCTGTTCATTTCCTTTAGATCGTAGCCGTCGTCGGGTCTGACGTCCGGGCACTTGATCGTGAGCCGAGTGGTAATATCGGGTCTGATGTCGGAAGCGAACGCTGACATGTACATAATGCTTGCCTCGCGGCCGGTCATGCGGTGTTTGGTTATGAGGTACTGAGCAGTGCCGGAGAACTCCCTGTGGTATTCGGCTAGAGTAGTCTCGGAGGTAATGGTCTGGGATGAGTAGCGATCGGTGATGGTACGCAATGCTGCAATGGTGTGGCGTCGATCGGGCTGTGCCTCGGGGTAGATCTCGCGGATCGCTTTCTTAAAGTCGTCCCAAGCTTTTGGTTCCGCTAGCGCGTCCCTGGTGGCTGTCCAAGTTTCGGAGGATTTCTCGTCTGTGTAATAGATCGCCCATTTAACAAGCTCGGCGTCTCCGGAGCGTTCTCGATCTTCGCAAGTCATCTCGATGTCCTCGAGGTAGCGTTCAAGACCGCTTGCGGCACCCTGAAAACGGGGCGCCTCTTTGCTAGTCCGGATAGGCATACGGGTCGGGGTAGCCATGTTGCTTTTGGTAGGAGGAGGTGAGGGAGAACGAGATGGTGTAGGCGGAGGCGGTGTAGGGGTAGGCGAGGTAGGACGGGATGCAGGACGAGGTGAGGCAGGACGAGGTGAGGCAGGACGCGGTGAGGCAGGACGGGTTGGCTCAGGGGTAAGCGGATCAGGTATCGGTGTCAAGGGCGAGAGCGGTGGCAAGTTCGGAAATAGACTAAAAGCAGTGGGCACGTGCTGTGAATGAGCCGGTTGAAGCGATTTCGGAGTCGAGGTGCCAAGGAGTGAAGGAGACTGCGGTGCAAGGAGTGCGGATAGGTCTAGAAATGAGGAAAGGTCGGCAGGTGTTGGATCTCTGATCGGTAGGGGAAATGTTCCCGGAAGGTGCAAGTCTTCGTCGGCTGAACTAGTAGAGAGATCGGATGACGGAGGATCTGTCGGTGGTTCGGGCTGAGGCTGTTTAGGAGCAGGGGGTGGAGGCTGAGGAGTAGTCGGCTTCCGAGAAGACCAAGGAACGTGTGGTCGGCTGGATGGTCCTGGCTGAGGTTCGGCGGGCCTAGCTCGGCGTGGACCTAACTGAGATGGAAACTTTTCCGATGCCTTCTGCGCTGCAGGACGGTGAGGACGAATGGCTGGGGCACAGACCTAAGAGCCCCTCGCGGTGGGCTCCAGTTGAAACAATAAAGAGAAGGCCGACGTGGAACAGTGTTCGGCCAAAGGGGCTACGGAGGTCTGACCGATGTGCTTAAGTGCGATAGAGTGCCGAGAACGAAGGAGAAGGAACGGAACGGTGACCGAGTCACCGAGCGAGAAGGAGAACGGAAATCGGACGCAAGGGAACGAGAAAGAGAGCGGAAGTGAGACCGGCTGTATATTCGATGTCCAACTACTACAGACAATGCCGTATATATACTACGAGGACATGAGGCTTACCTGCGACGAGCCTTCCTCCGAGTCCGTTGGTCCGTGCGCGTCTAGGTGCCCCGTTGCGTTCGAATATCGCTCAAGTTGCGGGAATGGCCCTGTCGGAATGTGGCCGAAGGTCGTTGGCGCGAAGGTTTGACTTCGGAAGCTTCCGTGATGCGTGATGTGATGCCGAGAATCGGAATGCGGTGCGCTTCGGTGTTCGGTTCCAACGTAGCCGGAACCGGCTCGTTACATCGGACATGCTTACTTTTTCGTATATGCCTGCCCCTTTGTCGCATCCCCATTATGTTCATCAAACGGACTACCTCGTTCCCTTATCGATCCCCATTCCATTTACCCTATGCCCAACCCCTTGTTCATACGCGTACCATCCCCTATGCCTCCTGTTTTACCTATACTTGCTATCACCTTTGTTCTACTTATGATATGGCTGTGTTTCTGTACATGTATATAAACCGATGTACTGTAACGTCGAACCTTAAGTTCGACTTAGTTTGTCTTTGTCAATATCATCTCATCTCGCCTAAAGAACATCGTACACACTCCATTCATTATCGCTCTCAAGTATAAGACTTCTTCTAGTCGTCTTATTACTTAGCTTATTCGTTCACCTATTGTTTGACTTGTCCGTTGGACTTAGTCTACTTTGTCAAACGCTCATAGCGTGGACACATTGTAGGTGGAGATTGACGTGATCATAACAATTAAGTCGAACTTATCAAAACGATACCCGAGTATTACCTCGTTGGTGAAACACAAGATAACTATCGAACTTCCGGAGAACCGGCCCGTAGGTTACCGGTCAGCCTGCAACAATTTCAGATCAACAGAGAACACCGCCTAACCGTGCTACAAGAGGAACAAGAGGTCATTATTATCTAGATCACATCGCTATCTACAACGACCCTAAGGATCACCTTTGGAAATACTCGAAAGACCACAGTCTCGTACCAACATCAGAGTTTTGGATACCACAAGCCAACAGACCACCCAACAACGCATTCTATCATCGATTCAACGACAAATACTATCTCTTAGGATTTGAAGTCGAATTCGACGAAAATACCAAACGTTGGGGAGGATATAACCCAGGCCCTGAATCAGAACTCACATACGAATTCGTACCAGACGATTTCTTCAAAGGACCAAAGTGGATAGAAGGAAACCCAGATAACTTGCCCGAAAACCTACAGCACAGAAGCGCAGTCTCTACACCAAAAGCAGCAGTCAAAACTACACCAAAAGGTAAAACTTTTGGAGTAATAGAAGAAAGCGAATCAGGAACCGAATCAAGTGACGAAAACCCCGATCAGCAATTCGAAAGTTCCAGTGACCTTTCTGAGTCGGAAGACAAAACTGTTCCAGACTTACTTAGCCCAATCGATTTCAACCCATTTGAAACAGAACAGGAGAAACCGAATTCCCCAGGACTTCAATACATCGAAGTCGATCCTAAACCCGATCTTAGTCCAGGACCACCAGTACCACCACAGAAACTGCCCACACCACCTCCAGAACCACCAATAGCCACAATGATGATGCCAGCAATACAACCGATTCCTAGTCTCTTAGGAGAAATCCCTACCTTCACAGGAAAGCAATCTCAAGCACAGGATTTCATAGATCGAATGGAGCTATTCCTAGATCTCAATCCAGGTCGCATCAACACAGATAGACTTAAAATCGGACTAACGTTATCTATGATAACCGACAAAGCTGAAAACTGGAGACGCGATCAAAACAATGATCTTAACGATGCAACAAAGACAGAAATAACATGGAACGACTGGACAGGATTCAAAACCAGATTCCTCAATAATTGGCAAGAAATAGATTCACCTGGAAACGCGTACACAGAATTAGTACAGCTACAAAAATGCAAAGACAAGAAAGGGAAACGAATCTCAATCCCAAAATACGTTGGTTTATTCAAAGAACTTATAAAGAAAGCTGGAATCACAGGCAGTGCCGCCACCCACATGTTCGGACAAGGGCTCGACGCCAACACATACAGAGCAGTCATAATGAGAGACCCTAAAACCTTGGACGAATGGTATGAAGGAGCACTAAGAGCATACAACGCCGAAACACGTATCGGCATTCTAGCAACCAACAGAGGAGGAACATCCGCACACAAACCCCCTCGAAACGAATGGGATATGGATCTCGATGCAATAATTCTTGGCGCGTTATCAAAGGATGAACGAACCCGACATATCCGCGATGGACTTTGTTTCATATGTCATAAACCGGACCACATGTCAGGACAATGCCCCATGAGGAAAGATAAAGGATCTTACAAAGGGAAGAAGAAGTTTAATGGAAAGAAAGGAAAGAAATTTGCACACGGTCGTCATATTCAAGCAACCGAAAGGGATGACAATGGCAGTAACTATGAAGACGTTGAAGAGTCTAGCCAGCAAGAAGAAGAAGAAGAAGAAGACACTAGCGACAGAACGATACGCGCTATGTTAAAGAAACTCTCTCCAGATCAACGTATCAACCTCCTTATCAACGCGGATAAACCGGATTTTTGACAGTGGGACACATATCAGTGGATGCCTGTCCCATAACTTCGGATTCAACTCCAAAGGACGATCTTTCGATATCACCTGTAATAGTACGTTCTATTTCAAGCAATCAATTATCTATTCCTCTCGAAGTTGAAACCGAAGACAACACTGAATCAATGACTGCACTGGTTGACAGCGGTGCAGAAGGTTTATTTATTAACTCATCAATCGCGCACAAATGGAGAAAGAAGAAACTCGCAAGACCAATCCGAGTCAAAAACGTTGATGGAACATACAATACGAATGGAGAAATTTCTGACAAGTGTTTGATTACCATCGATATCAATGGAAAGAAGATGACCGAATGGTTCTTGGTCACTTCGCTTGGCGATCAAAACTTGATACTGGGGCTTCCGTGGCTCGAGAAGCATGACCCAATCATAAGCTGGAGGAATAGAACTCTGGAGTTCCGTAACTCCAAAGAAGACAAATGGAAGGCATCAATACGGAGCATCTTACATTGACTCGATGAAGAAGCAATGCCTAAATGGGAAGAAGACGTCGTAATTCGGTATTTGTTGTCACACAAAGGACCAGAAGAGAAGAGTCTATGTTGGAAACCACCATTTGAAGACATAAGAAGATGGACTGAAGAAGATTATGACGAGATCACAATTAATCGTTATTCACCAGCTCAACAAATGGAACATAAGTACAACACCGATCAGAAGGAAATCATGCTACCTCCTGAGTATCTCGAATGGAAAGAGATATTTGAAAAACAAGCATCAGAATGATTCCCAGACCGAAGAACATGGGACCACGCAATTGAACTTCGCGAAGACTTTATACCAAAAAAAGGGAAGATCTACCCAATATCGCCATTACAACAAAATACGCTTGACGAATGGATCAAAGAACAACTAGCTAAAGGATATATACGACCATCCAAATCTCCGCAGGCAGCGCCATTCTTTTATGTCGAAAAGAAGGATAGCAAAACACTCAGACCCTGCCAAGACTACCGATACCTGAACGAACATACGAAACCAAACTCTTACCCCTTACCACTCATATCCGATCTGATGCTACAACTTAAAGGATCGCAATACTTTACGAAACTAGACATCAGATGGGGATACAACAATGTTCATATCAAAGAAGGAGACGAATGGAAAGCCGCATTCATCACGAATAAGGGACTATTCGAACCAACAGTTATGTTCTTTGGATTATGCAATTTGCCCGCAACATTTCAAGCTATGATGGACGATTACTTCAGAGACTTCATGAACAAAGGATGGATCGCCATTTACATGGATGACATCTTGATACACGCGTGCAACAAACAAGAACTCGAGAAAAGAACAAAGCTAGTACTCGCAAAATTAAAAGAACACGATCTTTACCTGAAACTTGAAAAATGCAAATTTGCCGCCGAAGAAGTAGACTTCTTAGGCATGATAATCACGAAAGACACGATAAAAATGGATCCAATAAAACTCGCTGGAATCAGAGACTGGCCCCCTCCAACAACAGTTAAACAAGTACGCTCATTTCTTGGATTTGGAAATTACTACAGACGTTTCATATCCGGATTCGCGCACCTCGCACGACCCCTTCACGACTTAACGAAGAAAAACAAAATATGGGAATGGACACTAGAATGTAGAGTCACCTTCGACTCATTAAAGGAAAGTTTCGTAACAGCACCAGTACTAAAGATGACAGATATCAATCAACCTTTCATACTCGAAACGGACGCATCTAAATGGGCTGTCGGAGCCGCCTTAATGCAAAAAGACGAAAACGGAGACTTACACCCTTGTGGATACCTCTCACATGCACTTACGCCTACTGAACGAAATTGGCAAATCTACGACCGAGAGCTCTTTGCTATAATTTACGCCCTTGACGAATGGAAATATCTACTGCTCGGAGCAGAACACACACTCACTATGTTACATTTGTTCGTTCACTGATAAGTCAAGCCTATCAGGTACCGTAGGTTCCTCAAGGGAGTTCCGGCACTTAAGAACGTTCAAAGAATAAGAGTGTTATTGGATAAGTCCTCAAGGGAACTTAGACAATAACGAGACAGATTTTGACTGTTAAAACTAGACTGAGGTCTAGTCGTATATTTGCGTAGTTTATATAGTACAAGGTATATACGCAAATATAGTAAGTAAGAATGCATGTGATAATGAAACGGTTTACATGTGATAAACGGAATAGCATATGATAAACGATGAATGTTCCAGAAGGAATGCATATGCAAACAGTGACGTAGGAGAGATAACGGAAGTGACAAGATGGAAAAGATAGGCCATGACGTACGTTTGCAACATAGCCCTTCTCCTACATACGAAGTCCAATATTCACCGAATATTGAAATAATTTGTGACTACATGTCACGATTGTGTTCGGCGTCACTGTCGTAGGTGTAAGAGTCTTCATTTCCTTGCCAAGGATGACGGCGGCAGCAGCGGTTATCGGTAAGACGTTCTTGAAGAGTCGGTCGCTCTTCTCGTGTATTGGAGGCAGTCATAGTGGCAACAGGACGTGACTGTCCTCGTGTCGATTGGCCTCGGCGATTTCCAAGGTTTCGTCGTGACGGTGGGGGTCCGGTGGTAGTAGTGGTGAAGCGGTTGCCCGGAGGGCGAGTATTTGTTCCTCGTCGTCTTCTTTCGATAAGCGGGGAAGGTTTGCCTTGTTCGAGTTGGGCGGAATCAATAGTAGTAGTGGGTGAAGCGGTAGAAATTCATTGTTCAGGGATTTGTTCAAACGGCGTGGGCAGCGACGATTGTGTTATAGCATCTGGATAAGTGGGAGGCGGGGTTTCCTCATGTACCGGTCCTCGGCATATTTCTTGTCGTTGATGGTGCTCAGTAGTGTGATGTGGGGCTCCGCACATGTAACAGCCTTGAGTTCCAGGGATATCTTCTCCTTCAAAGGCTAAGTTATTCGGTTCAAATGATACCAATCGTTCAGCTGAGGGGTCAGGTCCGTGCAGGTGAAAGATAGTGCGACATGTCGGATTTTCAGGGATAGGGACATCGCGTCCTTCAATTGTATGTCCTGTTTGAAGTGCGATGACGGCGGCGTCTTGGTATTCGTTACTGGCATTAGGTCTGTTAGGGTTACGATCGTGCCTCCATACGAGATTGTTAATTGTCGTTTGTAGTTGTCGTAGTATAGTTACATCCCAACCATCAGGAGTCATCATTGGGTTGAGACGGTCGCTAAGGGTTCGAATACGTTTGAATGTAGCATTGACAGGAGTGCGGGGAAATACAGGGCATCCGTGCATCCAGGCCATGCCAGTGTCTAAAGCGGGTTGTTGTGTTGGTTGGATGAAATGATGACGATGTCCGGCAGTGGTAAGACGGGTTGCTTCTTCGAGGTATACGTCTCCTCGTAAGTCACAAAACCAGTGAATATTGTTCCAGATCATCAGGGTGATCCAGCGGTTGCGTTGCAGTTCTCGGAACCGGCGGGTGAGATTAATGATGACGTTAACAAGGGCCATCAGATCAGGGCGAACATATCTATTCAAGATGAACAGATAGTTGTTGGCAAAGGTCCAGGACATGAATAACGTCCAGATTCGATAAAAGGCTTGTCAAATTATCGGATCGACGAAGGAAGGGATAGCATAGTGCGTCAAGATGATGTCAATAGCAGGGATATCAGGTGCAGGCACATTAAAATTGTCGTCGTTGACAGAAGCATGCTGAAATAAGAACCTAGGGATAGGTCCTTCGGCAGGGAGTCTAGGCACTGGGCTCATAGATCGAGTATAGGTTTCCCTCATTAAATCTAATGGGGTGTAAAGGGGCCTTGGCGATGGGGTGTTTTCTGGGAAGACAATAGGGATCGAGATGGGATTGATGAGTCTTTCATTGATCTCGTCATCGGTGATGGCGTTAGCGGTGACAACATCGAGTTCGGCGGCGACAGCGTTAGCGGCAGCAGAAATGGCAGCGGTGGTTGCAGCATTGGTGGCGGCAATGGTCCTTGCTCTTTCAAGGTAGTTGTTAACGAGTTCTTCGTCGATAGGAGGAATTCCCATAGTAAAAGCGGTGGTATTGAACATGAGTAATCCTTCTCACATGATCCGGATATCTTCAGGGGTGGTGTCGGGACGTGGTCCGCGTGCGTAGGTGATGACCATTTGGTCTCTGGTGGCGAATACTTGAGCTACCATTTCCTGCATCTCAGGCAGCACAGGGGCATCAGGGAGAATAGCGTTCCCCATATCTGTGACGTTTCGCATTAGTTCTTCTATCGTAGAAGCATTCGATGGTGGGAAGGTATAAGATGAGTCAGAAGATAAAGAATCTTCATCTCGTGGTATGAATTCCTCGTCAGAAGGAATTATAGGGAACCATTCTGTACCAATGGATGTATAATGTAACATACAGACGGGAGGAGGAATTGGCAATGGCGCGGGCGATTCCTCTCTAGAAGGGGTCGGAGGGACGGTTTCCTCGACAACTGTTGAAGCGGCTGGAGTAGCAGCGGCGGACAGGTTGTTAATGGGGGAGGACATGGTTTCAAGAACGGCGTTTTCGTGGTTTATGAGTAGTGGGGATAATTGCTGTGATTCCATGTTGTTCCTTATATTCGTTTAAGGTCTCCTCGGAGTGTTCTAGGTTTTCCTCGGTTTCCCATGAATTGTCAGATGTCGGATAGCCTTTCCATTTGACTAAAAATTGCCATTGGTTTCCTTTTCTTTGGTGCGAGACAATTGTCTCGATTTCGTATTCTTCTTTGTTATCTATAAGGTCTGGGGTTGGTCTAGTAAAGTTTGGACCATGTGTTTCGTTCTCGTGGTAAGGAGTAAGGAGTGAAACATGAAAAACGGGGTGAATCTTCCATCTTGGGGGAAGTTCAAGTTTAACGGTGACAGGTCCTAAGATCTTCTCGATCTTGAACGGTCCTTCTCGTCTAGGTGAGAACTTTCTTATTTGTCCTGTTTTCAGGTTTCGTGAGTCTAGCCATACTAAATCTCTTTCTTTGAATGCGGGAGATTTCCCTTTGACTCGTTGAGTCATTAGCTGTTTAGCTAATTCGTGTGTGGCGAGAGCTTCGTCTCCTATTTGTGTTAAGACCTTGAAGCGGTCTTCAGCGGCGGGTACGTTGATTCGCGGGAATGCTGTGGGGATAGCCACAGGCTCTATTCCAAACATGATTTCAAACGGCGTCATCTTGGTAGATTGATGTATCCGTTGATTGTGCGCGAATTCTGCTAATGGCAGATGATCTTTCCACTGTTTTGGATGATCAACGCAGTATAACCGGAGGTAGGTTTCTAGCTCCTGATTGAGTCGTTCCGATTCTCCGTCAGTTTGCGGATGAAAGGCGGTTGACTTTCTATGATCAATTCCGAAGATTTTGCAGATTTCTTCGAAAACTTTGGAGGTAAATTGTGGTCCTCTATCGGAGATGAGGGTTGTCGGTAACCCATAACGTTTGTAAACGTCGTTAATGTAAGAATTGGCGGTATCCATAGCGGTAAAAGATTTTTTGCATGGTATGAATATTACGCCCTTTGTTAAGCCTTGATCGACCATGGTCAAAACAGAATCAAAACCGTCGATAATTGGCAGATCTGTGATGAAGTCCATCGAAACTTGTTTGAATGGGCGTGTGGCGTGGGATTTAATAGGCATCAAACCCGGTGTGATCGGGTGTGTATTAACCTTCATTTGTTGACATAAGGCACAGCCTTCAACCCATTTGGATACGGTTGTTGTCATTCCAGGCCAATAATAGTCACGGCGGATAAGCTCGTGACGTTTCGCATTAGTTCTTCTATGGTAGAAGCATTCGATGGTGGGAAGGTATAAGATGAGTCAGAAGATAAAGAATCTTCATCTCGTGCACCTGATCAGCCCGACAAAAAACTTTAATTAGACAGGGACGTCACATGCCCCTCCTTCTCCATTAAAGGGGGTTTTTTGGCTAATAGGGCTTTCATGAATAAATGTACACGATAAAAGACATAAAATTGTGCTAAGTCCACTTTCCCACATCTAAAAATGAACTCATTACCATTTCTGGAAGGTGGGGGGATGTTTGTACATGTTATGACATGAGAATTTGATCACAAGTTAGGGACAAGGGCATAATTGCCTTTTTTGGTAAGATAGTCAGATTCCAAATAAGGAAAGCAATTTAGGATACCATTTTTGGAAGGTTGTCAAGGTGTTTGTACATGTTTGTACATGCTTTGACACAACAACAAAGTATAATTTCCTTATTTGGAAAGTGAGAAGTAGATGCCAAATAAGACAAAATAATTGATTTCAGGGTCGAATTTCCTAAAAAGGAAATGATTACGTAATTTCAGGGTCAATCAATTGTGTAGCCTTGGTCAGTGGCTTTCTAAATGTGGTTGTATGACATTATTTGGTGATGATTTCATTGAGATATTCACTGATTGATTTTCAGGGTCAAATTTCCTGAAAAGGAAATGAGTAATGTAATGTGTGCTTTAGGATCCAGTGGCGGATTTCCAAAAAAGGAAAGAGCGCACTTCGGCCTTGCCATTTTGGGAAATATCTGCTCACTGTTGCTGGTGATGAGCAGCAAGAAAATGCAATATCTCCCTTAATACTGGATATTTTTGTGGCGCTTTTTTTGGAACATATTCCTTATATGTATATGCACCTATCCACCATGTTAGAATGCAAAAATTGCAAGTGGTTTCTGTCTGAATGCAACATGTCTTGCTCACTGTTGTCAACAGTGAGGAGCAACAAATGACAATATCTCCATCAATACTGGTTATTTCTGTGGCGCTTTTTTTGGTATGTCCCCATCAGGGATATAGGAAGGTGTTTGGCATGTCAGAATACAAATAGTATGTACCAATCATGCCACAAATGAAATTGGTGTGCTCACTGTCTGCCATGATGAGCAGCTTAACGAGTTCTTCGTCAATAGGAGGAATTCCCATAGTAAAAGCGGTGGTATTGAACATGAGTAATCCTTCTCACATGATCCGGATATCTTCAGGGGTGGTGTCAGGACGTGGTCCGCGTGCGTAGGTGATGACCATTTGGTCTCTGGTGGCGAATACTTGAGCTACCATTTCCTGCATCTCAGGTGGCACAGGGACATCAGGGAGAATAGCGTTCCCCATATCTGTGATGTTTCGCATTAGTTCTTCTATTGTAGAAGCGTTCGATGGTGGGAAGGTATAAGATGAGTCAGAAGATAAAGAATCTTCATCTCGTGGTATGAATTCCTCGTCAGAAGGAATTATAGGGAACCATTCTGTACCAATAGATGTATAATGTAACATACAGACGGGAGGAGGAATTGGCAATGGCGTGGGCGATTCCTCTCTAGAAGGGGTCGGAGGGACGGTTTCCTTGACGACTGTTGAAGCGGCTGGAGTAGCAGTGGCGGACAGGTTGTTAATGGGGGAGGACATGGTTTCAAGAACAGCGTTTTCGTGGTTTACGAGTAGTGGGGATAATTGCTGTGATTCCATGTTGTTCCTTATATTCGTTTAAGGTCTCCTCGGAGTGTTCCAGGTTTTCCTCGGTTTCCCATGAATTGTCAGATGTCGGATAGCCTTTCCATTTGACTAAAAATCGCCATTGGTTTCCTTTTCTTTGGTGCAAGACAATTGTCTCGATTTCGTATTCTTCTTTGTTATCTATAAGGTCTGGGGTTGGTCTAGTAAAGTTTGGACCATGTGTTTTGTTCTTGTGGTAAGGAGTAAGGAGTGAAACATGAAAAACAGGGTGAATTTTCCATCTTGGGGGAAGTTCAAGTTTAACGGTGACAGGTCCTAAGATTTTCTCGATCTTGAACGGTCCTTCTCGTCTAGGTGAGAACTTTCTTATTTGTCCTGTTTTCAGGTTTCGTGAGTCTAGCCATACTAAATCTCCTTCTTTGAATGCGGGAGATTTCCCTTTGACTCTTTGAGTCATTAGCTGTCTAGCTAATTCGTGTGCGGCGAGAGCTTCGTCTCGTATTTGTGTTAAGACCTTGAAGCGGTCTTCAGCGGCGGGTACGTTGATTCGCGGGAATGCTGTGGGGATAGCCACAGGCTCTATTCCAAACATGATTTCAAACGGCGTCATCTTGGTAGATTGATGTATCCGTTGATTGTGCGCGAATTCTGCTAATGGCAGATGATCTTTCCACTGTTTTGGATGATCAACGCAGTATAACCGGAGGTAGGTTTCTAGCTCCTGATTGAGTCATTCCGATTCTCCGTCAGTTTGCGGATGAAAGGTGGTTGACTTTCTATGATCAATTCCGAAGATTTTGCAGATTTCTTCGAAAACTTTGGAGGTAAATTGTGGTCCTCTATCGGAGATGAGGATTGTCGGTAACCCGTAACGTTTGTAAACGTCGTTAATGTAAGAATTGGCGGTATCCATAGTGGTAAAAGATTTTTTGCATGGTATGAATATTACGCCCTTTGTTAAGCCTTGATCAACCACGGTCAAAACAGAATCAAAACTGTCGATAATTGGCAGATCTGTGATGAAGTCCATCGAAACTTGTTCGAATGGGCGTGTGGCGTGGGATTTAATAGGCATCAAACCCGGTGTGATCGGGTGTGTATTAACCTTCATTTGTTGACATAAGGCACAGCCTTCAACCCATTTGGATACGGTTGTTGTCATTCCAGGCCAATAATAGTCACGGCAGATAAGCTCTAGTGTCTTTAATCGTCCAGGGTGACCCATAACTACGGGGTCATGATGTGATTTGATTATTTCGTTTCATAATTCTTCGTTTTGAGGAACATAAACGCGTCCTTGATAACGAATGATGTTGTCGTCGTTCTTCCAGTCATTAAACTTTGATCGGAGGGGTAGTTTTCCGTGTTTAAGACCGTCGATTACAACTTTAGCGAATTTGTCTTGTGGCAATAATTCAGTGATTTTATCTGCCCAAGATACATTGATCGCGGCGATAACCATGTCATCAGTGATCATGGTTTGCAGGATTTCTTTTGCTTTTGCCTCCTCTTCGTTAATATGGTCAGGGCATCTCGATAAAGCGTCTGCCTGAATAAGTTTTGATCCAGGGACGTGTTCTAACTTAATATCAAACTCCATGATTTCTTGCCACCAGCGTGACTGTCTGGCGGTCATCTTTTGCGGATGTTTGTAATATGATAAATTCTTATGATCACAGTGGATCATGATCGTGTGTGGGCTTCCTTTTAGAAGGTGTCTCCAGGTTTCAAATGCTTTCTTTATTGCTAATAACTCGCGATCGTATACTTGATATCTTTGTTCGGTATCGCTTAACCGATGACTGATAAATCCGCATGGGTGCAGTTCTCCATCAGATCCCCGTTGTTTCAGGATGGCTCCTACCGCCCAGTTTGATGCATCAGTCTCTAATAAAAACGGTTTCGTCGGATCTGGCATTACTAGAACCGGTTCTTCTAGGAATTTCTCCTTTAACGTGTCAAATGCTTTTTGACATTCTGCATCCCATCGGAAAGGAACTGTTTTCTTTGTAAGTTCTGTGAGCGGAGCCACTATTTCGGCGTAGTTTCCTATAAATTTCCTGTAAAAGTTTGCGAACCCTAGAAATGACCGTATTTGTTTAACGGTTTTCGGTTCAGGCCATTTGCTGATTCCAGCGAGTTTTACGGGGTCCATCATGATCTTTCCTTCTTTAACGATCATCCCAAGGAATTCGACTTCCTTGGCGACAAATTTACATTTTTCCAGTTTCAGGAACAGATCGTTTTCTTTCAGCCATTGCAAGACTTGCTTAGTGCGCTCCCTCGTTTCTTCCTCGTTTGCTCCATATATCAACATGTCGTCAATGTAGATGACTAGCCATCCTTCGGCTATCATGTCACGGAAGTATTTGTTCATCATCGTTTGAAATGTTGACGGTGAATTGCATAATCCAAAGAGCATTACGGTAGGCTCAAAGAGACCATGGTTCGTTGTGAATGCGGCCTTCCATTCGTCGCCTTTCTTTATTCGCACATTATTGTAACCCCATCGGAGGTCTAATTTGGAGAAGTATTTCGCTTTTCTTAGTTTTAATAATAAGTCGGATACTAAAGGAAGGGGATAGGCATTCCGTTTCGTCCAGCTATTGATGTATCGGTAATCTTGGCAGGGTCTCAACTCTCCTTTTTCTTTCTTTGCAACGTAAAAGAAAGGAGATGCCTGCGGGGATTGTGATGGTTGAATATAACCTTTTTTGAGCTGTTCGTCGACCCATTTATTCATTAGCTGTTCCTTGTGGATTGATAACGGATAATTCTTCGCCACTTTAGGTTTAAACCCTTCTTTCAGATCTATTGCATGGTCCCATTGTCGTGAGATGGGAAATCGTTCTGACGTCTGTTTATCAAAAACTTTTCTCCATTTGTCATATTCAGGGGGTAATTCTATTTTCGTAGATTTATCTTCGTGTTCATGTGCGAGCGCTTGAGACGCTGATGTTTTCGCTTGGATCCAAAGGTGATCAGTCTCGAGATCTTCGTCCTCATCTGCGTTCAATTCTTCTTCTTTTTGGATATACCGAAGATACATTTCGGTTTCTTCGTCGTAATCAAACATAGTTTCTTCTTCCGGATCGATCTTCCTTCCGTCGGGGAATCTAACTGTTCCTTCAGACCAATCTATTCTGGGGTTGATTTCTCGGAGCCAAGGTAATCCTAGTATCAGTCATTGATCGCCTAGTCGTGTGACATAAAACCAGTCTTTAAACCGGTTGTCTTCGATGTTATAGCTTATCTGGATTTTATACCGTATATCTCCAGACTTGTTATTTGTTCCGTCCACATTTCGCACTGGGATGGGTTTCTTTAAGCGAGTGATTTCGTTCCAATTGACGAGCAAGCTATCGACGAATTTTCCTTGCGCGCCTGAGTCGATAAGGGCTTTGGTTTCAGCGGTTTTCAGATTCGAACATTTGGTAATGGGAATGGTGATTTTATTCCTGGATATAGAGGATACTGTTACACCATTTATACATAATTGTTCGTCTTCGGAGACGACGGACGCTGATTCATCATTGTCTCGTTCTAAAAACCCTTCCTGTTCAGTTTTCGGCGGGCGCTGCATGGTAATGTTTTTGCCATTTCTCGTATGACGGCGATTCTCTGGTCTTTGTCGTTTTCACTGTCGGATTCTTCACTTGACGATCCACTGTCGTCTTCACCGCTATCCGCATCCAGCGCTCTGATTCTTTTTCCTTTTCCTTTCCCTTTGTTGCGGTTATTGTTTCGTCCGCGTGGTTTTCCTCGAAATCGTCCTTTCGGCGCTGCCCTTCCTCGTGAGTTCCCAAGGTTTTGTCGTTTCTTCTTGGGATTAGGGCAGTCAGATATTAAGTGTCCTGTATTTCCGCATCCATAACATACAGCGGTTTTTACCCATTCCACGGAGGTTTCTGCAATTTGCATCCGTTGTGCTTGTCGATTTAATTCTAATACAGCCTCGTCGACTTCCATTTTATCGTCAGTTTCTTTGGCTTGGCCAAAAGTGGAGAATAAAGTGTTTGCCACTTCTATGTCAAGGATACGAGTTTGTAATGATTTATAGGTTGTCAGGGCACCTCCTAGTCGTAGTTTTTCTCGTAAGGTGTTTGGCAATCCCAAAACTAGGAGATGACATTTCGTCGTATCATCAGTGATTTTGGCTAAATTGATATCTCGATCAACGTGTGCGATATATTGATTAATTGATTGCTTCGGGAGTTTTCTCCATGTGAGTAATCTGTGCATGGCTAGTCCTGCTTCGTCTACTTGTCCCCAATCTTCTTTCAGTTCTTTAATAAAAGCGTTATAGTCGGCGTATTTTGTCGTTTCGGCGTCGTATTCAGTTATTTTGTTGTCGCGCCATTGTTGAGCGTTGCCGTCAATATGATACATAATGAACTGTATCTTATCTTGGGCATCCGTCATTTTATTCATTTTCATGAATAATTTGGCTTTCGCTATGAACGGATTGAGATATTTTCGATCTCCTTCGAACGGTTTAGGAGGTTTGATCTTCGGTAGATCTGACCTTGGTTCGGTCCGGGGTCCTGATCCACTCATATCTCGTTCTTTTCCTTTCCTAGAGGGAAATGGATTGATTGGTGGGGTAAACAAATATGGGAAAGTGACAGGGGGTAATGGTGTGGGTCATGTAGCTTCGAGTTTTGATTCGGTTACAAGGGATAAGGAAGCGATAAGTTGAGCTGAGGTTTCGTCTTCAACTCGTTGTTCAACTGTGGGTATAACAACGTCTTCGGTTCCAGGTGCATATTCAAGTTTATCCTGGGATTCTTCTTCTTTCTCTTGTTCAGAGAGGGAATCTTTATTGTCTTCTTTATCGGACTCTCCTGACGGTTCGGCGCTTTCTCTGTAATGAATATGTGGTGAGGCGACGGGGGTTTCTTGACTAGTGGTTAGGGTCTCTGGTTCATTCACTTTCTTCCAACGTTGTAGCACGGTTCGTGATAACTCCTCTTTTCCTCCTACGAAGGGTTCTCCTTCGAAATATTCGTCTCTAATAAAGTACGGTTCTTCTCCTGTTTCCGATTCGGTGGCATACCAACGTTTACTGCCTTCGTGGAAGGCAAGTTTGCGTTCGTTTAGGTATAATCCTCCTTCAAATGGGAAGGACTGATTTGGCGGTCTTCCAAGTTTTTGTTTTACCCAAAACTGGTGACCTGGTACGGGTTTTCCTGAAGCGGTATAACACCAGCCGTTTTCTCGTTTATCCCAATGAATGGAATATTCGTCGAGATAATAGAGATGGTTAAGGGGGTTTCGTTTGGCGTTATTCGGAGGGGTACTTTTAGATTGTCGTGGAGCAATGGTGAATGATGGGAGGTGAGAGCGTTAAAGCTATCGTGCTCGGAGAGGAGTCTAGTTTTATTGTTACGTTTGTTCGTTCACTGATAAGTCAAGCTTATCAGGTACCGTAGGTTCCTCAAGGGAATTCCGGCACTTAAGAACGTTCAAAGAATAAGAGTGTTATCGGATAAGTCCTCAAGGGAGCTTAGACGATAACGAGACAGATTTTGACTGTTAAAACTAGACTGAGGTCTAGTCGTATATTTGCGTAGTTTATATAGTACAAGGTATATACGCAAATATAGTAAGTAAGAATGCATGTGATAATGAAATGGTTTACATGTGATAATCGACATGCATGTGATAAATGGAATAGCATATGATAAACGATGAATGTTCCAGAAGGAACGCATATGCAAACAGTGACGTAGGAGAGATAACGGAAGTGACAAGATGGAAAAGATAGGCCATGACGTACGTTTGTAACACACTATACACTGCGATCACAAAAACTTAACCTATTACCGCGCACCACAACGTCTCACAGCTAGACAAGCAAGATGGTGGAATAATCTTTCAAGATATAATTACCAACTAATTCACATACCCAGAGCAAAACTAACTCAAGCGGACGCCTTATCCCGCTGTAACGAGCCGATTCCGGCTACGTTGGAACCGATCTCCGAAACCTTCCGAAGCTTCCCGAAGCACTCCGAGCCTATACTCGACCCCGGAGGATGATCGTTTGTGTTCGGACGCATGCACAGGCCTCGGACTTGGTGCAGGATTCATCACATGGTCACCTCGTGCCTCCGTAGTATATATACCATTGTGTACGTAGTTGTAGTTAGCGAATTATCACCCCAGCTTCGTTCCGAGTTCGATTCCTTCCGTTCCCTTCGTTCCTCGGTGCTTCGGACACCTTCCACTCATTCACCTTCGTCTTCGGCACTCTCTCTGCCTCCGAGGCACCCCCAGGACTGACCTCCGAAGCCCCTTTGGCCGAACGCACTTCCGCATCGGCCTTCTTCTGATCGTTTCAACTGGAGCCCACCGCGAGGGGCTCTTAGGTCAGTCCGTCGGTCATTCCTTTCACCCAACTGCTGCACAGAAAGCACCGGACAAGTTCTGGTGTCACTTGGAATCTGCTCCGAGCCACTCCAAGCACTCTGCCGGCCCTCCCATAGCTCAGAGACCATACCCCACCGACCTTTCTTCAATTATACCCTCCCCGCTCTTTACACTGCAGTAGCCTTCACCACTCGGCCCCACAGCACTGACACAGCATCAGCCGAACAACGCCCACACGTTCCACTACTCCCGATCCAGCTCCGATCGATCAATAGCTTTCGTCCCTGAAGCCCCTTGCTTAATCCACCTCGCTTTCCATCAGAACAGCTCGCTTCGCTTCGGCCTGCCAGTAACATCATGACCGAACCAAGCCGCCGCATGCCCATCCGAACGAACAAGGAGGCACCCTGCTTCCGAGGCACTGCCGCTGGTCTTGAGAGATACCTCGAAGATATCGAGATGATCTGCGAGGATAGACAACGCTCCGGAGATGCTGAACTGATCAAATGGGCTGTCTACTATACCGACGAGAAATCTTCCGAGATCTGGAGAGCCGCTCGGGACACCCTATCGGATCCGAAAACCTGGGATGCATTTAAGAAAGCGATCTCCGAGATCTACCCTGAGGCACAGCCCGATCGCCGCCACACTATTGCAGCACTACACGCCGTTTCCGACCGCTTCTCAGCGCAAAATGTCACATCCGAGACAGCCCTTGCTGAGTATCACAGGGAATTTTCCGGAACAGCTCAATACCTCATCGGAAAGCGCCGCATGACACGCCGTGAGGCAAGCATCATGTACATGTCCGCATTCCCTCCGGATCTCCGACCCGATATCACTACTCGGCTCACAATCAAGTACCCGGACGTCCACCCCGATGACGGCTATGATCTAAAAGACATGAATAGTGCCGCACAATTCATTATCAGCTCAAGGTCTGCTATAGCCTTGCTCGCCGCGACCACCCCACAAGCTCCGACGCTTCCGACGCCTCCGACACCTATTCCCCCTCCCCCTCCGAGCACTGCCTTCGCTCCGAGCACAGCTTCCACCCATCTCCTTAGCGGATGCATTTTCTGCGGAGATATCAATCATCGGACAGCCTGGTGCCATATCAGGGATGAATATGCAAGGCAAGGGAAGATCAAAATAGTCGACGGACGGATTCAATTTTTGGACGGCAACGAACCGAATGCATTCCAATACCGCCACTTCGGACAATGGTTCAAAGAACGCATCGATGTATGGCTGCTGAGGTACACACAGCCGACCGCTCCGAAGCCATTTGTGTCCTCCAACTACTTCCTGGAAGCTCTAGACCACTCCGGAACGCATACCACCGAGCCTGTCAATACTGAAGCACTGCAAAACGTACATACGACTCCGACGCACATACACATTAGCACCACGATCCCTAATCAATCCACGCTCCCTAATACCACCCCCTCCGAACCCTCTGAACCCCCCAGACCCTCCGACGCTCCTACCACTACAACGCATGATACCACCGAGACCTCCGAGGCTTCTGATGACCCCACCACTGCTACGCCAATTTCTGCCACCCCGGAAACCCTCGGCGACCCCATCGCCGAAGTCTTTATCATTTCCGAGCCATCTGGCATCCCAACAGCTGCCATTCCGAGACCTGATTCCGCCGAAATTCCAACTGCCGCCTTGACCGCCTGCACGATCGAAGAAAGCGAGACGAGAAGAACCCACCCACCACTTCCCTTCTACTTTCTATCACCATCCGACCTCTCTGACCTGACCAGGAGGTCAGTATTAAAAGTACCCAGGAGGTGTAACGAGCCGATTCCGGCTACGTTGGAACCGATCTCCGAAACCTTCCGAAGCTTCCCGAAGCACTCCGAGCCTATACTCGACCCCGGAGGATGATCGTTTGTGTTCGGACGCATGCACAGGCCTCGGACTTGGTGCAGGATTCATCACATGGTCACCTCGTGCCTCCGTAGTATATATACCATTGTGTACGTAGTTGTAGTTAGCGAATTATCACCCCAGCTTCGTTCCGAGTTCGATTCCTTCCGTTCCCTTCGTTCCTCGGTGCTTCGGACACCTTCCACTCATTCACCTTCGTCTTCGGCACTCTCTCTGCCTCCGAGGCACCCCCAGGACTGACCTCCGAAGCCCCTTTGGCCGAACGCACTTCCGCATCGGCCTTCTTCTGATCGTTTCACCGCCGACCAGACCACACCAATGGAGAAGAACATGACGAAACGGTCACAATGCTCCCTGACTCATTATTCATCCAAGTCATCGCCGAAGATCTCTGAGATCAAGTAAAGAACGCAACTCAAACCGATGAATTTGCTGAAACCATTAGAAGATGCTTAAAGGAGAAAGGAACAGCGCCCCTCCGCACAGCAATCACCGATTGGACCGAAGATAATGGAATCATCTTATTCAAAAATAAGGCATACGTTCCAATGGACTCCGATCTTCGCCGATCTATTATTAAAGAGTACCATGAAGCACCGAGTGCAGGACACCCTGGATTCTTCAAAACACTTAGCCTATTAAGGGAACACTACTGGTGGCCTAGAATGACAACGCTTGTCAAAAGTTTTATCGACGGATGCCTTACCTGTCAACAGATGAAACCTAATACACACCCCACCGCCGCACCCCTAATGCCGATTAAATCCCGTGCACACCGACCATTTCAACAGATTACTATGGATTTCATCACCGATCTACCGCCTAGTGACGGTTTTGATTCTATCTTTGTCGTGGTCGACCAAGGACTTTCAAAGGGAGTAATTCTATGTCCCTGTAATAAAACTATTACATCAGCCAAAACCGCCGACCTCTACATCAAAGAAGTTTTTAAGAACTTCGGATTACCAGACATTATGATATCTGACAGAGGACCGCAATTCGCAGCAAAAGTCTTCAAAGGGATAACTAACGCACTTCAGATCAAACACAAGATGAGCACCGCCTTTCACCCTCAAACAGATGGACAAACGGAACGCTATAACGCCGTACTTGAAGTATACCTCCGCATATTCTGCGCTTATGAACCAGACAAATGGAACAAAATACTTCCTATCGCACAATTCGCTCATAATTCTAGAACGCATGAAGAACTGAAACAATCGCTGTTCTATCTCATGTATGGATCTAACCCTGTGGCACTACCCCAGGTTACAGAACAGTCAGCTACCCCTGTAGCAGACGAACGCATCAGACTCCTGATCAAAGCAAGAGAAGAAGCTCTGGCAGCACACGACCTTGCACGCCTCAAAATGGCACAACGAACGATGAAACACTCTAAACCGTTCAAAGAAGGAGAAAAGGTTTGGCTAGATTCAAAGAATCTACGCATTCCCTATCAATCACGTAAACTCGCACCTAAACGAGAAGGACCCTTCAAGATAAAGAAAGTCTTAGGACCTGTCACCTATCAACTAGACTTACCGAAACAATGGAAGATACACAGCGTTTTCCACGCATGTCTACTATCACCATTTAAAGAAACAGAATTCCATGGACCTAACGATACACGTCCACCACCCGATCTGATAGAAGGATCAGAAGAATACAAAATAGAAGCTATTCTCACACACCAAAAGATCGGACGTCAATTACAGTTTCTCGTCAAATGGAAAGGCTATGATACAAGCGAAAACACTTGGGAACCCCAAAGGAACTTGTCAAACGCCGAGGATATTCTTGATGAATATAAGAAACGTAGGAAACTCTGTTGAATGAGCAAAGATTACACCTATAACGCCCAGAAACTACCGATGAACCATGGAATCGACGAGAACCTCACCCACGATCTCACCAACAACAACGAGAGCACCATCACTGGAACCACCGATATACTCAGTCTTTACCCAGACAACGACGACAACACCACCACCACCGTCGAATCCCCCGATACATCCAATAATCAGAACGCTAATGGAAGGACAACGATCACCGAACCTAATAGGCCACGCCTCGTTCCTTATCACAGCATTTCAGATTCTGACAAAGAGAATCGATCTGATGATTCACCCAGAACAAGCAGAGCTACAAGTCTTCACGATTCCACAGAAGATCAGAATAACGGAAGACATAATGAAGATACAAGGAGAGCTAGGAAAATACTTGATAACATGCGAAAAGTATATCATAACCCCAACTCCTTTGCCGAATTCGACAAGGAACCAACTGGCAATCTTCGCAACTGAGGCAATAATAACGATCAAACTAGCCCTAGCAGTTGCCGAATCATGGCAGACATCACTCCCCTTGAACCTCAGACGATCTTTACGACATTTGCAGACTATAACAGCTCAGCTCTCATGCGAAAGACTATTGACGACATTAAAAGACTTTCTGGCCTGTCAATCAATTCTCAGGAACTGGAACGACTTACCAGACTCTGGCGCATTCTTTCAGATGCAAGACTCGCCAAGGCAATCATCGTCAACGCTCGAGAACGATACAACTATCACTGCGCAGATCTTATAGAAATCTGGACCAACCTAGATCGTATGGAATGGTACACCAAACTCTCCCATGGATGCACCATCCACCAATTCGGAATCGACCTCTTACACCGAATCCTCACCGCTGACATAGAACGCTTCTATGAACAAGCCATCTTAGACGTCAGGAATGAAATACACCCTCCATTCATCCTTAATGATGACCTAACGATCTCGTCGCCATCCATCACAGCTTTGACCCTCACAGGATCGCACCAGATGCACAGCATATCATGGAGCTCACAAACAGAACCGAAATCAGAGCAATCGCCTTAGCTGATCTAGCAGATCGAATCAAGGAGATCGCCGAATCTTCCAGACGGACTACCGCATGGACAGAAGATCTGTTTACCAAAGGAGCTAAACTGCAGCAACTCTCTCACAACGCCTATGAAGAAGTTGCCCACGTCATGATGGAATTAGATCTCCATCAGAATCTTATACCTTCTACGCCCGTCGCCCAGACCGCTGAAAGATTTAAGAACCTCAGACGCTTGCTCATTCCCCAGCACAACCTTTATCGATTATGGAAGGGAACGCAGAACAAACCCAACAGGTCCCAGCCGTCTCCAATGCCGCATCGGCCACCACCCCCACTGCCTTCAACATCGGCGCCTTTGACGGTCGAGAACGTCTCGCCCGCATTCACCAGGAAATCTCGGATTTCCTCCACTATCAGTCCCACGTCCGGCTTTTTGCCGCCACATCCCTACCGCCAACAGTCCCTCGTCCTGACAACGAATCAAAGGAGCGCATCATCAAGCTCCTTAAGGAAGAGAACCGACGCCTCAAGGTTCTCCATAAACTCCTCAACTCACTTGAGGCAAACAACAAAGAACTCGTCCAAACGTACACGGACACACCCACCGACTGGAACGCAGGAGGATGGAACCAAGACGAATGACTTCGCTGTCTTCATCGACAACTCAGCTGGCTATCATCCTTACGACGATGAAGACGCCCGCCACAACCTCGATACCTAGAGGATATCCGCATATTGTTGTTGCGGTCAACAACGTAGAGGAGAGCTAGTGTTACAAACACGGTACGGACTCCTACATTATGATTACATGACACGTCGGACATGCTTACTTTTTCGTATATGCCTGCCCCTTCGTCGCATCCCCATTATGTTCATCAAACGGACTACCTCGTTCCCTTATCGATCCCCATTTAGTGTTTAAAAGTCCGGTTGCCAGACCAGAAAAAAACCGGCAACCGAACCGGACTGATGATCGGTTGCAACTGAACCGCGGTTGCGGTTGCCTTCAATTGAAACCAGTTTTGGTTTCGGTTGCCTCACCCTGGCTGTTTTTGAAAACCGGTTAAAGACCGGTTGCAACCGGTCTTTTGTGGCAACTTTTTAGAGGGGTTGAGGGGTGGATTGGTGGGTGGGCAGTCAGATGTCACCCTTGATAAAAATAGAAAAAAACTCCGCTGATCACAATACCATCATCAGCGGAGTATTTTTACAGTCTATGGATGGATTGGTGGGTGGGCAGTCAGATGTCACCCATGATAAAAATAGAAAAAAGCTCCGCTGATCACAATACCATCATAGGCGGAGTATTTTTACAGTCTATGGATGGATTGGTGGGTGAGCAGTGAGATGTTGCCCTTGATAAAATAGAAAAAGCTCCGCCAATCACAGTACCATCATTGGCGGAGTATTTTTTGGTTGTAAGATGTTGCCCTAGATAAAAATAGAAAAAAACTCCGCCGATCACAGTATCATCATCGGCGGAGTATTTTTACATTTTTTTGGTTGGTTGGGACACTTGGATGTCATTGACAGTACATATGTCATGGAAAAATTACATTAAAATTATTCTAAGGGTTGGAGTACATATAATTATTAATTATGATGGGTTAGATGGGTGCATGGGTGCATGTTTAGATGTATTTGAGGGTTAATGGTGTGATGAGAGGTATTGGTGGGGTGGATGCGCTGATGGAGACTTGGATGACACCAGTACAAGACCAGTTGTGACCAGTTGTGACCGGTCTTGGATGGGTTGACAACTGGTCCATCAAAAACTGGTTGCAACTGCAGGCAACCGTGGACACAACCAGACACAACCGGTTGCATGTGGTTTCGGTTTCGGTTGCCAAAAATTATATAAATGTCACAACTGGTCACAGTCCAGTCTTTGCCAAAATAGGAAAAAGACCGGACCAAACCGGACTTTAAAACACTATCCCCATTCCATTTACCCTATGCCCAACCCCTTGTTCATATGCGTACCATCCCCTATGCCTCCTGTTTTACCTATACTTGCTATCACCTTTGTTCTACTTACGATACGGCTGTGTTTCTGTACATGTATATAAACCGATGTACTGTAACGTCGAACCTTAAGTTCGACTTAGTTTGTCTTTGTCAATATCATCTCATCTCACCTAAAGAACGTCGTACACACTCCGTTCATTATCGCTCTCAAGTATAAGACTTCTTCTAGTCGTCTTATTACTTAGCTTATTCGTTCACCTATTGTTTGACTTGTCCGTTGGACTTAGTCTACTTTGTCAAACGCTCATAGCATGGACACATTGTAGGTGGAGATTGACGTGATCATAACAGATCCGAGTCACAAGATTCATGGCCACATCATCATATTCGCCGCCCTCTAGTGTTTCAAAGTCCGGTTACAAAGACCGAAGATAACCGGTTATGTAACCAGACCGTAACCGGAAAAGACCGATAACCAGTCCCTGGTTAAGCCAATTCTGTGTTAGACCGGTTACAGGTTACAACCATTTCAAAAGACCGAAAAAGACCAGTTATAACCAGTTATAAACCGGTTATAACTGGTCTTTGGCAATTGTTCTGCACTTAGTAACATGATTGGTGTACTAGATGTTATCAGCTTTATAATGACTCTGGGATCAAGGAAAATAGTGGAGAAATGAGTGAGATACAGTGAAAATAAGTTTAGAGCTAGTTTGATTCTTCAGCATTTATTCCTTGCTTAAATAGGGGTTCCATATTAATCCAACATAGCTTATGAATGTACTTTAAGGATGGGCTAGTATGTCATATGTCACAATTATTCCTAACCCTCAGTTATTGAATCAGTGGCCAAGAGTTGGCCAATGAAAGAGTGCCAAAGAGAGTGCCAAAGAGAGTGCCAAAGAGAGCACCAAAGAGAGTGATGCAGCCACACAGCCACTCCTGTTGGAATCTGAGATGATTTTACAAGCACACCACTGTTTTGTTCTGACCCTTTTTCATTTTTGTACTATTGTTAACTGTTAACTTGTGTAATTACAGTAGATAATGCATCATTCTGCTCTCTATGGCTGACTCCACCCATTGCAGTGTTGCAATGGGCGGAGTATTTTCCTATTTTTGGATGATTAGGACATTGACATGTAGGATAATCTGAAAATAGAAAATAGAAAATACTCCGCCCATTGCAGTGTCACAATGGGCGGAGTATTTTCCTATTTTTTTGGATGATTGGGACATTGACATGTAGGATAATCTGAAGATGGAAATAGAAAATACTCCGCCCATTGCAGTGTCATGATCAGCGGAGTATTTTCCTATTTCTTTTGATGATTAATTTCATAGCTCCAGTAAGAACACATCCCATATACCTTCACACGTTTTCTGCAGAGATTTTATAGTGTACAACCAGTCCTATGACCAGTCTAGACCAGTCCAGACTGGTCATGTAACCAGTTAAGGTTTTAACTGGTCATAACTGGTCTTTTAACCGATTTAACCAATTGTAACCGGTTACAATTGGTCCAGTTAAGGTTACAAGCAACTGGGAGCATTTGTAACTGGTTAATGTTACAGGTTACACCCAAAAAAGGCAAAAAGACCGGACTGGACCGGACTTTAAAACACTACTCGTAATCTTCATAACAGAAGCAATGATAACGATGAAAATGGCCCTAACGATCATCAGGTCATGGCAGACATCACTCCCTCTGAATCTACAACAATCTTTACGACATTCATTGACTATAACAGCTTGGCTCTCATGCGAAAGACTATTGACGATATTAGACGACTTTCCGGCTTGCCAATCAATGCTCAAGAACTGGAATGACTTACCAGACTCTGGCGCATTCTATCTGACACAAGACTCGCCAAGGCCATCATCGTCAATGCCCGAGAATGATACAACTATCATTGCGCAGATCTTATAGAGATATGGACCAATCTGGACAGAATGGAATGGTACACCAAACTCTCTCATGGATGCACCATCCACCAATTCAGAATTGATCTCTTACGACGAATCCTCACCACTGACGTAGAACGCTTCTACGAACAAGCCATCTTGGATGTTAGGAACGACATACACCCTCCTTTCACCCTCAACAATGATCCCAACGACCTCGTCGCTATCCATCACGACTTCTACCCTAACAAGATCGTACCCGATGCACAGCATGTCTTAGAACTAGTGTTTCTATTTCCAGTCTCTCAGGACCGAAAAAGACCGGAACTGGACCAGACCAGGACCGATTTGGACCGGACTGCAGTCTCAGGTCTTAGGAGGTCCAAGGGCAGTCCGGTTCCGGTCTTTTTAAATTTTTAAAATCAAAAAAACTGCAAAAGACTGGTCTAGACCGGTCCTAGACCACTAATTGTCACATGTGACCAACACAGTCATGTTCTCCTATATTTTAGCTTTTTTTTGAGTATTGAAACATAAAAAACAGTTGAGATTTGAGTTCACAGTAGTAAATTTTGTCAAAAGTTATATATAACATGTGAATTTTGAAATCGTCTGTTGTTGCAACACTCCAGGTAAGGTATTCTGAAATTAACTAATCTAGGTATGCTCTAGTACATCCAATGGAACATAGTTGAACAGTGGGAGGGTGAGGGTCAGCAACACTGGGCTTCATTCTCTCTTTGGTGATCTCTTTGGCAATCTCTTTGGCAATGTTTGGCAGTCTCCTGGCATCATTAAAAATGGTTTAATGTGGCTTATCTGGAGTGCAACTGGGTGTGAGATGATGTGAGGGGGTGGAGTGGGGTCTAATGGGACAAGTTGAGCAGTGGGAGGGTGAGGGTCAGCAACACTGGGCTTCATTCTCTCTTTGGTGATCTCTTTGGCAATCTCTTTGGCAATGTTTGGCAGTCTCCTGGCATCATCAAAAATGGTTTTATGTGGCTCATCTGAGTGCAGCTGGGTGTGAGAGGGTGTGAGAGGGTGAGGGTTAGGAACATATTGATATTTATGAAGTTTTGTAGTTTTAAATTGTTGTATGGGAGACATAGGGACATAGAAACTAATGTAAGGACTGGTCCAGATCAGGACCAGTCCTGGACCGGTCTTAACCGGTCTTTTTTTAAAATTAAGACTGGTCTTGTGGTCTTAAGCGGTCCGGTTCCGGTCTTTTCGATATCAGGGACACCCTGAGACCGGTCCAGTTTCGGTCTTTCCAAAAAAGGAAAAAAAACCGGACCGGACTGGACCTTGAATCACTAGTTGATGCAACACTGCTGCTGCAACGCCGCCATTGTCCCAGTTGAACAAATTGCACATAGTTGTCATTTAATGGCAAAGTACTCAGGATCCATCACAGAGAAGGGATGGATGTTGGACATGGTGCTTGAACTTGCTACACATTTCTATGTGAATCCATACAGTTCTGTGGATTTTTTTCAATGATTAAATGAGCTATTTTATTACTTGATATATGTATGACAGCCATGTACACGACATCTGCTTCCAGTGTGATCTATGCTGCATGGCTTTATCCATATTGATTGGGCAGCAAATATAGTGTGGTTGTCGAATCTACAGAGATCAATCTGGTCAACATCAGATATGTTGACGATGCGGTTACTAATGCAGAGCTACAGCCGTGAGAGCTTTTTCCTGATGTAATTTTAGCAGTGTCATCCAAGTGCCCATTTGTGCATCCACCTATGCAACCCCTTGTACACAACCATTGAGGGGTGGGAGGGGTGGATTGGCCAGCAGGGACTTGGATGACATTGCTAAATTAGGAAATTTCAAAGTAACTATCTTGATATAGCAATAATATCATATTGTTCTAATTTTACAAATGACATCCAAATGCCCATTTATGAATCCACCCCTTCTATCTACTCATTTTTTTTATTTATTTTATTTTTGGGGTGGATGGATCAATTCCGAGGCCGAATAAAAATGAGGCTCGGTCTTATAATTGGTGAGTCATGCAAGTTTTTGTAACGCTCCATTAAGATACCAGCATTTCCCGGTTCACAACATGTACGAATATACCTCAGCATCCGGTTGCCCCATCCTCTATCCTTTTTGGTAAGCACCGGAACATTCCATTACCAAATACATGCACATACTAACAAATAGCCTTGGACCTGCCATGCACAGCAGCGGCCCATAATTCCAAGTGGGAGCTTGGATGACACTGGTCCTGGTTGGCAACCGGTTGCACATTTGAGCTGTGACTGGTCTTGAATTCGTGGGCTCAAAGTTGACCATGGGGAAGTCTTGTTTGTCCAGGCATGGCAAGCCACATCTTGGGATTTACTGGCACTTAAGTGTCCATTACAAAAACTGACCGCAACCTGGAAAAGATGAGACTGAGACCTTTGTTACACTTGGCCTTGGAATTTTCCCACCCAAACACTTCCAAACAACTGTGGGAACATCCTTGACCTTCCAAAGATGATACCCATATCATCTTCTGACACAAACACTACCAAACAACTGTGCCCTTGATATTCTAAAAAGATGCTATCTGATGATACCCATATCATTTTCCAAGTCACATTACCCAAATAGTGCCAAGCATGGGTGGGAATTCATTCCCTCACTTGCCAAAAAGGGCATCATCATTTAATTTTATATCATACATTTATTGAACAGTAGGGATGAGGCCAAATTAGAGCCTATTTGGCCTGGGACAGTGGAAAGGTGTCCCAAGCTAATTAGGTCACTTTAGGGGGCTTGTCAGGTGACATCTGACAAAACAGCAAGTCTGGCACAGAAGCTGGGGTTAAGGGAGAGGAAAATGTCTAGACACCCTTATCTGTTTTGATACCCTCCTACAGAGCTGCTTCAACATCCTCCTCAGTACCTGTTACAAACGTACGTCATGGCCTATCTTTTCCATCTTATCACTTCCGTTATCTCTCCTACGTCACTGTTTGCATATACGTTCCTTCTGGAACATTCATCGTTTATCATATGCTATTCCGTTTATCACATGTAAACCGTTTCATTATCACATGCAACCATTTCGTTATCACATGCATTCTTACTTACTATATTTGCGTATATACCTTGTACTATATAAACTACGCAAATATACGACTAGACCTCAGTCTAGTTTTAACAGTCAAAATCTGTCTCGTTATCGTCTAAGCTCCCTTGAGGACTTATCCGATAACACTCTTATTCTTTGAACGTTCTTAAGTGCCGGAATTCCCTTGAGGAACCTACGGTACCTGATAAGCTTGACTTATCAGTGAACGAACAAACGTAACAATAAAACTAGACTCCTCTCCGAGCACGATAGCTTTAACGCTCTCACCTCCCATCATTCACCATTGCTCCACGACAATCTAAAAGTACCCCTCCGAATAACGCCAAACGAAACCCCCTTAACCATCTCTATTATCTCGACGAACATTCCATTCATTGGGATAAACGAGAAAACGGCTGGTGTTATACCGCTTCAGGAAAACCCATACCAGGTCACCAGTTTTGGGTAAAACAAAAACTTGGAAGACCGCCAAATCAGTCCTTCCCATTTGAAGGAGGATTATACCTAAACGAACGCAAACTTGCCTTCCACGAAGGCAGTAAACATTGGTACGCCACCGAATCGGAAACAGGAGAAGAACCGTACTTTATTAGAGACGAATATTTCGAAGGAGAACCCTTCGTAGGAGGAAAAGAGGAGTTATCACGAACCGTGCTACAACGTTGGAAGAAAGTGAATGAACCAGAGACCCTAACCACTAGTCAAGAAACCCCTGTCGCCTCACCACATATTCATTACAGAGAAAGCGCCGAACCATCAGGAGAGTCCGATAAAGAAGACAATAAAGATTCCCTCTCTGAACAAGAGAAAGAAGAAGAATCCCAGGATAAACTCGAATACACACCTGGAACCGAAGACGTTGTTATACCCACAGTTGAACAACGAGTTGAAGACGAAACCTCAGCTCAACTTATCGCTTCCTTATCCCTTGTAACCAAATCAAAACTTGAAGCTACACGACCCGCACCATTACCCCCTGTTACTTTCCCATATTTGTTTACCCCACCAATCAATCCATTTCCCTCTAGGAAAGGAAAAGAACGAGATATGAGTGGATCAGGACCCCGGACCGAACCAAGGTCAGATCTACCGAAGATCAAACCTCCTAAACCGTTCGAAGGAGATCGAAAATATCTCAATCTGTTCATAGCAAAAGCCGAATTATTCATGAAAATGAATAAAATGACGGATGCCCAAGATAAGATACAGTTCATTATGTATCATATTGACGGCAACGCTCAACAATGGCGCGACAACAAAATAACTGAATACGACGCCGAAACGACAAAATACGCCGACTATAACGCTTTTATTAAGGAACTGAAAGAAGATTGGGGACAAGTAGACGAAGCAGGACTAGCCATGCACAGATTACTCACATGGAGAAAACTCCTGAAGCAATCAATTAATCAATATATCGCACGCGTCGATCGAGATATCAATTTAGCCAAAATCACTGATGATACGACGAAATGTCATCTCCTAGTTTTGGGATTGCCAAACACCTTACGAGAAAAACTACGACTAGGAGGTGCCCCGACAACCTATAAATCATTACGAACTCGTATCCTTGACATAGAAGTGGTGAACACTTTAAAATCCAGATAAGCTATAACATCGAAGACAACCGGTTTAAAGACTGGTTTTATGTCACACGACTAGGCGATCAATGACTGATACTAGGATTACCTTGGCTCCGAGAAATCAACCCCAGAATAGATTGGTCTGAAGGAACAGTTAGATTCCCCGACGGAAGGAAGATCGATCCGGAAGAAGAAACTATGTTTGATTACGACGAAGAAACCGAAATGTATCTTCGGTATATCCAAAAAGAAGAAGAATTGAACGCAGATGAGGACGAAGATCTCGAGACTGATCACCTTTGGATCCAAGCGAAAACATCAGCGTCTCAAGCGCTCGCACATGAACACGAAGATAAATCTATGAAAATAGAATTACCCCCTGAATATGACAAATGGAGAAAAGTTTTTGATAAACAGACGTCAGAACGATTTCCCATCTCACGACAATGGGTGTTACAACACGGTACGGACTCCCGCATTATGCTTACATGATACGTCGGACATGTTCATTCTTTATGCCTACCTTACTCGTCGTTTCCCCTTATGCTCGATTCATACGGACAAACTCGTTTCCTTACTTATACCATCCCTTGTTCCACATATGACGCCGTCCTTGTACTTACTTTCGTACTTACCATTATTCATTAATTAGTACGTCTCATTGTACTTACTAGTATAAATACTGCATGTATTTTAGAGTCGAACCCTAAGTTCGACTTAGCTGTTTATTGTCGTCTGGCAATATAACTGTACTCTTAAACTCATCTACCACAATCGTCCTCAGATCCTAAGTCAACGTCTTGACTTAGTATTGAACTTATAATCTTAACGTTTGACTTAAGACTTGTAATCGTGACTAGAGTTGCCGTTGCAACTTAAGTTGAGATTAACGAGTTCGTAACAATTAAGTCGAACTTATCAATAAGCCTGAACATCGATTCATTGGCATTTGATAACATTACACTTCGACGAACTTCCGGAAAGCCAGCCCGTAGGTTACTGGCCACGCTGTCAAAACGGATTGGAGAGCTCCACCGAATAGAGCTACACGAGATCGTAAAGGGAACTACATTCTTGACGGATACTACGTCAGACTAAACGGTGCAAAACGAATCTGGGAAGATACAGGAGGGAATCCAGTTAAAGAACAAGAATTCTGGATACCACAAAAAGAAACTAGACCTCCGAACGAATCATATTATTATTTCGCAGATCTATATCTTCAGGAACAGCATATCAGATTCGATCACCTCACAGAACGTTGGATAGCATCCGAAACACAAGAATTTGTCCCTAACGAATACTTCAACACCCCCATTTGGATAAAGGGGACTGTTGACGCTCTACCAGAGAACTTAAGACCGAAAGCTCTCCTTCCCACACAGACACAAGGCAAAAAGAAAGCAAAATTTGGCCTAAACGATAGTGAATCCGAGAAAGAAGGAGAAACAGATCAAAAACCCGATCTATTCCTTGATTTTCTCAGTGATCTTTCAGTTGGAACGACACCAACACCTGCCCAACAACCGACCAATCCCGAACCAGGTCCTTCGAACCCCAAAAAAGACGAAGAAGACCCGTTTGACTCTGACAGAATCGAAGTAGACGAACCTAAACCCGATCCAACTCCACCAAGAGATCCATCACCCCCACCAGAGATGTCTGGAGGAAGCACAGACCCCATACCTAACCCACGAACCCCTAGTCTCATCGGAGATCTTCCTGAATTCAAAGGGAAGCGAAAGGATGCCAACACATTCATAGAAGATATCGAAATCTTCTTTGATATGAACCCTGAACGGATGAACACAGACCGTTTAAAAATCCTTGCCGCCCTGAATAAAATCTCAGACGGAGCTAGACAATGGAAAAAGAATAAATTAGCAGAACTACGAAAATCTCGTGCCACAACCGAAGGAGGCATCACGAGACCTGCTTTATTCGATGACTGGGAAGCATTTAAACTGTCATTCTTGACAGATTGGGGAGAAGTTGATCCAAGTGGAAATGCATACACGAAAATTCTCAATCTACAGAACAGATCGTCCATGAAAGGAAAGAAACAGATGACCCTACCTAACTACGTTAATCAGTTCAAGGAACAAATCACGAAAGCCGGAATCGAAGGAGAAGCAGCATTCCATATGTTCGGAAAAGGACTTACAGCACCCGAGTTCGAAAAAGCAATGCTCATGAACCCAAAAACACTACAAGATTGGTACGACATTGCTATCAAACTCGACAACATCCGAACCCGTTCATACGCTTATTCCCCTCGATCTGGAAATGGTCATTCATCATCCTCTCATAACGACGAATCATGGGCTATGCAGATCGATCATAAATTTCTGGAATACGAAGAAGACCCAGAATTAGAACTTACGATCAGATCTATGTCCAAAGAAGAAAGAGAACGCTACATCAAAGACGGTTTATGTTTTATCTGCGGAATCAAAGGACACATGTCAGGGCAATGCCCAAAGAAGAAAAGAAACAAAGGGAAAGGCCGATTTAAAGGAGGAAGGAAAAGAGGGTTCACGCCCAAACGTCACATTCGAGCCACATCAAATGATGGTGATGGAAATTGGGAAGAAGAAGAAGTCCGAGAGTCTAAACCAAATTACACCAAGAACATCCGAGCGCTGATGAAAGGGATGTCAACCGACGAAAAGAATGATCTATTACTATCTCTTGCCGATGAAAACGAGGATTTTTAACAGTGGGACTCATGACAGTGGATGACGTCTCAGACACGCCAGATTCAACTCTCAATATATCTCATGTAACAGTACAATCTATTTCAAAACGAAGATTATCTGTCCCTATCAAAGTTGAAACTGAAAACAACACTGAAAACCTCGTTGCCCTTGTCGACTGCGGAGCCGAAGGGATATTTATCGACAAAAGGATAGCACACAAATGGAGAAAACGAAAAACTCCACGACCAATTAGAGTTTATAACGTCGATGGCACCATAAACAAAGAAGGAGAAATTGATGAACAATGTCTAATCACTTTCGAAATGAACGGAAAACGCATGACCGAATGGTTTCACGTATCAGCAATAGGAAAACAAACGATTATACTGGGGCTTCCTTGGCTAGAGAAGCATAACCCTGACGTAAATTGGAGAGAAAAGACTCTAGAGTTCCGAGACTCTGAACAGGACAAGATCAAGGCATCACTTCGGAGCATCTGTCAACAGATTGACAGAATAGCTATGCCTGAACAGGAAGAAGATCTCGTTATCGGATATTTGATGTCACACAAAGGATCACAGACGACAGATCACGGATGGAACACGCATACATTTGAGGATATAGGAAGCTGGTCAGAAGACGAATACGACCAAGTAACTATTGCACGATATACACCAGCTCAACAAATGGAACATAAATACCATCAAACAGAGGAGGTTTACACGCTCCCTCCTGAATACTCGGCATGGAAAGACGTATTCGAGAAAAAAGCAAGTGAACGATTCCCAGAAAGCCGATCTTGGGATCACCAGATAGAACTTCGCGATGATTTCATACCAAAAAGAGGAAAAATCTATCCCTTATCTCCGAAACAGCAGAATACACTGGATGAATGGATTAAAGAACACGTCGAAAAAGGCTACATCAGACCGTCAAAATCACCGCAGGCATCACCTTTCTTCTTTGTAGAAAAGAAAGAAGCACAAAAATTACGACCCTGCCAAGATTATCGATATCTGAACGAATATACTAAACCAAACGCATATCCACTACCTCTTATCTCCGACCTTATGATCAAACTCAAAGATTCGGAATACTTTACAAAATTGGATATCCGATGGGGATATAATAACGTTCAAATCAAGGAATCTGACAGATGGAAAGCCGCCTTTATCACCAATCGAGGTTTATTTGAACCTAACGTCATGTTCTTTGGATTACGAAATTCACCAGCAACGTTTCAAGCAATGATGGATGATTATTTCAGGGATTTTACAGAAAAAGGATGGCTTGTCATCTACATGGATGACATGCTAATACACGCGCGCACTAAAGAAGAACTCGAGATTCGAACAAAACAAGTACTTGAACGATTACAGAAACACGATCTTTACCTCAAGCTTGAAAAGTGTAAATTCGCTGCCCAAGAAGTTGATTTTCTAGGCACCGTCATATCAAAAAATACAATAAAAATGGACCCGATCAAACTTGCCGGAATCAGGGACTGGCCAACCCCTACTACCGTTAAACAAGTTAGATCCTTTTTAGGATTCGGAAATTACTATCGAAGATTTATTTTCGGATTCGCCCACCTTGCACGACCCCTGCACGACCTAACAAAGAAAAACAAATTATGGACATGGACCGCAGAATGTCAAGTCGCATTTGATCTATTAAAAGAACGCTTTACATCCGCACCTGTCTTAATGATGCCCGATGTTAACAAACCCTTTATTCTACAAACGGACGCATCAGACCGCGCAATCGGAGCAGTTCTTATGCAAAAAGATGATAATGGCGACTTACATCCATGTGGATACCTATCCCACGCTTTAACGCCAACTGAAACACGATGGCAAATCTACGACCGAGAATTATTCGCCATTTACTACGCCCTTTATAACGAATGGAGATACCTGCTTGAAGGAGCAGAACACCCTGTCATTATTCATTGCGACCACAAGAATTTACTCTATTATCGAGAACCACAACGTCTTACGAACCGCCAAGCACGATGGTGGAACGACTTATCTCGATTTAATATTAAATTAACCCACGTTCCCGGAGCAAAACTAATAATAGCGGATGCACTATCCCGCCGACCCGATCATATGACAAAAGACGAACCAGAAGAGTTAATAACGATGCTCCCAAGAGAACTCTTTGTTCGCACAATCGCCGAAGATCTCCGTAACAAAGCAATAGAAATAACTGTCAAAGACGAATTTGCTCAATCAATCAAGAAATGTCTAAAAGAAAAAGGAACACCACCTTTACGCACTGCCCTTTCTGATTGGACCCTTGACGATGAATTAATCCTGTACAAAGGGAAATCCTTTATTCCCCCTGACACCGATCTTCGCCGAGATATTATTAGAGATTTTCATGAATCACCAACAAGCGGACACCCCGGTTTCTTCAAAACACTCGCCTTATTAAAGGAATATTACTGGTGGCCATTAATGTCTAAGATGGTTAAACAATTCATTGACGGATGCACGGCATGTCAACAAATGAAATCGAATACACACCCTACTGCCGCACCTCTGATGCCAATCAAGTCTCACGCACACCGACCCTTTCAACAAATAACTATGGATTTCATAACCGATTTACCCACAAGTAACGGTTTCGATTCTATCTTTATCGTGGTCGATCAAGGACTTACAAAGGGAGTAATTCTCATGCCTTGTAACAAAACTATCACCGCCGACGAAACCGCCGACCTCTACATTCGGAATGTATTCAAAAACTTCGGTTTACCCGACATCATGATCTCCGATCGAGGACCACAGTTCGCATCACATGTCTTTAATGGCATAATGGACTCATTAAAAATCAAACACAAAATGAGTACCGCCTTCCATCCACAGACTGATGGACAAACGGAACGATATAACGCCGAATTAGAAGCTTATCTCCGAATATTCTGTGCCTACGAACCAGATACTTGGAACAAGATGATACCAATAGCACAATTCGCGCATAATTCACGCACTCATGAAGCATTGAAACAATCGCCCTTTCAATTGATGTATGGAACATCCCCGGTTGCACTTCCCCTTGTCTCAAACAAGACAAATACACCAACCGCCGATAACCGCATCAACTCCTTGTTCCGCGCACGAGAAGAAGCACTCGCCGCACATGATCTAGCACGAGCTAAGATGATGGAAAGAACAACGAGAAAGACTAAACCGTTCAAAGTCAATGACAAAGTATGGTTAGAGTCTAGGAACCTGAAGATTCCTTATCAGAGCAGAAAGCTCGCACCTAAACGAGAAGGTCCCTTTTCCATCAAAGAAGTCTTAGGACCAGTGACATATCGTCTCACGCTACCAAGACAATGGAAAATTCATAACGTATTCCACGCCGCCTTACTAACGCCGTTCAAAGAAACTTCCTTTCACGGAATAACGGAAACAAGGCCTCCTCCCGATCTGATCGAAGGAGAACAAGAATACGAAGTGGAAGCACTACTTGCACATCGCAAGTTTAGAGGAAAATTACAATTCTTAGTAAAATGGAAAGGCTATGACACCAGCGAAAACACATGGGAACCAGAAAATAACTTGACGCATATGGAAGACCTCCTTCTAGAATATAAAAGACGAAGGAAACTCTGAAATGTCACTCACATACCAAGTTACTATGCAGAATGGAAACGACACCACCGACACCGTTCAACGTTTTCCCTGGTCCGAATTCTATGCCGGAGACACCACCGACACCCGATTCACCACTGAACCCCACCGACCTCGACTCGTTCTTCATACCACCGACACCAACGAAGAAGACACTGACCCGAACGACTTCGTTGATGTTCCCCACAGATCTCCCGATCAAACCTCGTCTCAAACGATCCCGATCACTCCCACCGAAACCCAGGAAACCCACCACGGAACATCAGAAACTCTGGCTGTACCTGGACGAATTACGGAAGATCGCAATAGCCGACCGATCCCACCTAGAAACGCTGAAGACATTAGCGTTACCTTACATAGAGAGACGGTACTTGCCGGTCACGCTTCGGCTCAACCTCATAACGAATCTATTCGAGGCAACGACCAGAGTTACGGTACAGATGGGACTAACCGCGATATGGCTGGCCCCATCATACGAACCACCCCCGATCTC
This sequence comes from Amanita rubescens, assembly GCA_015039365.1. Classification (NCBI taxonomy): domain Eukaryota; kingdom Fungi; phylum Basidiomycota; class Agaricomycetes; order Agaricales; family Amanitaceae; genus Amanita; species Amanita rubescens. The sequence continues at coordinate 98,667 of WION01000146.1, forward strand.
TATCTCAGTTATCACGGAATTACTACTTACACCAAGGTTAGAGACCGCGTCACTCTAATCTGTAACACCGCTAGGTTACAGGTCGACATCTTTGACCAAGAAAGGATAGCTCGAGTCTGGCGACTTCTCATGGATTTCCGAACCGCCACTACCCTTGCCGGTCAAGCCCGAGATCAGTACAACTATCACTGTGCCGATTTAATCGAAACGTTTGTAAATGTTACGTCACTATACTGGGAAGACGTTCATCCGAAAGGAGGAAACCTAGATCAACTGGCGATAGATCTATTACGACGACTTCTCACAGCTGACATCGAACGTTACATCATCCTTGCTATAGAAAGTATTGACGATCAAAGGTTTGGACTCAAAATACAACCTCACGATCAGAATAACCGCATCGCTGTCAACCATTGGTTTCGCGCTACCGAAGCTACACCCGACCGACACCGAGCAACTAGATGCATTATGGAGACAGATCGTAAATCGAGAGAAATCTGGTGCCTCACCGGAAAGATCCGAGACCTCTTGTCCAGTATCCAAGGAGACACAGAATGGACCACGGCCGAATTCGCAGATGGAGTTCCCCTGCATCAACTCACTAGCGACCACATTGCGCAGATCAATAATGCGATCAGCGATCTCGATCTTCATCGCCGAATCCGTACAACAGGCGATCTCATTGAGGAAGAACCGAAACGAGATAAGAAGGCTCCTCCTCCTCCTCGATCCGCATCACCCCCAACCACCACCGTTATTCGCCACGGAGTCTGGAATATTCCTGTCCCCACTGCTCGACGAAACGACACTCCGCCTTCTCGACGACCTACGACCCGCAGTATGACAAATGCCGCCAATCAACGCCCCCACCGTTACAACCGCTGCATTCACTGCCGAGGAAAGCATGCCTCTGAGGATCACCATTTTACTACTGCAATTCCTCCTATGTCTACTCTACCTCCATGCGCTCCCACGCGCCGACGCGATCCGACGTCCGGTCCTTCCACTAAGAAGAAAGGACGTTCTCGAACTACCACAGATGCCGCCAGTACCTCCGCTTCCACTAGCCGCCGCCCTCATCAGCCGAAGAAGAAGGGAAAGAAGAAGGCACACCACGCGTCACAGTGTCAGGCATGCGTCAACGGACGACAGTGCGACGGAGCCGACGACGACGCTTGCGACCTTTACGGCGACTACGGCTATCAGCACGACGACGACGCCATGCACAACATGAACACCTGAACGTTTTGTTGTTGCGGTCAACAACGTAGGGGAGAGCTAGTGTTACAACACGGTACGGACTCCCGCATTATGCTTACATGATACGTCGGACATGTTCATTCTTTATGCCTACCTTACTCGTCGTTTCCCCTTATGCTCGATTCATACGGACAAACTCGTTTCCTTACTTATACCATCCCTTGTTCCACATATGACGCCGTCCTTGTACTTACTTTCGTACTTACCATTATTCATTAATTAGTACGTCTCATTGTACTTACTAGTATAAATACTGCATGTATTTTAGAGTCGAACCCTAAGTTCGACTTAGCTGTTTATTGTCGTCTGGCAATATAACTGTACTCTTAAACTCATCTACCACAATCGTCCTCAGATCCTAAGTCAACGTCTTGACTTAGTATTGAACTTATAATCTTAACGTTTGACTTAAGACTTGTAATCGTGACTAGAGTTGCCGTTGCAACTTAAGTTGAGATTAACGAGTTCGTAACAATGGGACCATGCAATAGATCTGAAAGAAGGGTTTAAACCTAAAGTGGCGAAGAATTATCCGTTATCAATCCACAAGGAACAGCTAATGAATAAATGGGTCGACGAACAGCTCAAAAAAGGTTATATTCAACCATCACAATCCCCGCAGGCATCTCCTTTCTTTTACGTTGCAAAGAAAGAAAAAGGAGAGTTGAGACCCTGCCAAGATTACCGATACATCAATAGCTGGACGAAACGGAATGCCTATCCCCTTCCTTTAGTATCCGACTTATTATTAAAACTAAGAAAAGCGAAATACTTCTCCAAATTAGACCTCCGATGGGGTTACAATAATGTGCGAATAAAGAAAGGCGACGAATGGAAGGCCGCATTCACAACGAACCATGGTCTCTTCGAGCCTACCGTAATGCTCTTTGGATTATGCAATTCACCGTCAACATTTCAAACGATGATGAACAAATACTTCCGTGACATGATAGCCGAAGGATGGCTAGTCATCTACATTGACGACATGTTGATATATGGAGCAAACGAGGAAGAAACGAGGGAGCGCACTAAGCAAGTCTTGCAATGGCTGAAAGAAAACGATCTGTTCCTGAAACTGGAAAAATGTAAATTTGTCGCCAAGGAAGTCGAATTCCTTGGGATGATCGTTAAAGAAGGAAAGATCATGATGGACCCCGTAAAACTCGCTGGAATCAGCAAATGGCCTGAACCGAAAACCGTTAAACAAATACGGTCATTTCTAGGGTTCGCAAACTTTTACAGGAAATTTATAGGAAACTACGCCGAAATAGTGGCTCCGCTCACAGAACTTACAAAGAAAACAGTTCCTTTCCGATGGGATGCAGAATGTCAAAAAGCATTTGACACGTTAAAGGAGAAATTCCTAGAAGAACCGGTTCTAGTAATGCCAGATCCGACGAAACCATTTTTATTAGAGACTGATGCATCAAACTGGGCGGTAGGAGCCATCCTGAAACAACGGGGATCTGATGGAGAACTGCACCCATGCGGATTTATCAGTCATCGGTTAAGCGATACCGAACAAAGATATCAAGTATACGATCGCGAGTTATTAGCAATAAAGAAAGCATTTGAAACCTGGAGACACCTTCTAAAAGGAAGCCCACACACGATCATGATCCACTGTGATCATAAGAATTTATCATATTACAAACATCCGCAAAAGATGACCGCCAGACAGTCACGCTGGTGGCAAGAAATCATGGAGTTTGATATTAAGTTAGAACACGTCCCTGGATCAAAACTTATTCAGGCAGACGCTTTATCGAGATGCCCTGACCATATTAACGAAGAGGAGGCAAAAGCAAAAGAAATCCTGCAAACCATGATCACTGATGACATGGTTATCGCCGCGATCAATGTATCTTGGGCAGATAAAATCACTGAATTATTGCCACAAGACAAATTCGCTAAAGTTGTAATCGACGGTGAAACGTGTGAGAAGGGCGTGCGATGTACTTGTCCGCCCAAAGGGGTCCGAAGGAAAGGCTTAACAAATGGGATCGTACGGAGTACGGAGACGGAGGGTTCGACGGTGACGGAGTAAACCCGCAATGCAAACGGACGCAAGTCCGACGAAGATGCGTCGCAGCGGAAGATTGTCGGACAAGTGCGAAGGCGTACGACGGTGACGGAGTGAACCCGCGACGTAAAGGAACGTGAGTGCAACGAAGTTGCGACGGAGAGATATCAAACGGATGCGGAGGAGTGAAGGGCAGTATATTCGATGTCCATACAGTACAATGAAGCCGTATATAAACTAATATGCACGAGGCGCACTCACCGCAATCATCCTGAGCTCCTCCGATGGTCCGTGCGCGTATGCGGATTGCCTTGCTGTATGAATATGTCGAGTCGGCAGGTTGAGCCCTTGGCATCGTGTACGGGTGTCGAGGCGCGAAGGTTTAAGTGCGTCGGAATGCTCCGACGGATATCTCCGATGTCGGAATATCGGGCCGCGGATGCCTGCTGCACAACGTAACCGGAATCGGTACGTTACACCTCCTGGATACTTTTAGAAACTGACTCCGAGTCAGCGCCGCGGTGATAAGAGGGGATAAGATTTGTGATAAGGGAGGTGGGTGGGATGCTTCCGTTCTTGAATCGCTACAATCATGTCGCAGGCATCGTCGCTATCGCAAGCTCCGTCGGCCTCTACGAATCCGTTGGCTGATGCGACCGCTGCTCAGTTAAAGAAGATGTCGGTGAAGTTTGTCCAACGTCTAGAGTCTAAGCCGGAGGGTCCGCAGGCGGAAGACGTAGCCGAAGTGCGCAAGTGGGTGGAACTGGCTCGAGGAGATGTGGTACGTCGATCGCATCGTATCGGCCTTTCGATTATCGTCGAGTCTAGAAGAAGATACGGCGGTACAAGAAGGAGCTGGAGGAGATGGAGAAGGAGGTACTGATCATCTCTGTTGTGGAAGAAGGACTGGAGGATTTCGATACGCTGGAACGGTGGTTGGCGGATCTGAACGAAGCAGGCACCATAAGTCGGTCGGAATCGGGCGTAGGTTTATCACCAGCGGACTCCATCAGCGTCGTGCCATCCGTCACTACCAGTGCTGCTGAGCGGAAACGAGCGGGGCCGTCTTCAGTTCAGGTCTCCTCCTCGAAGAAATCAGATGCTGGCGCATCGTCTCGTAAGGCTACTCCTTTTCCTGCTACCGAATTAATTGCGACCGATCAGGTACGTTGATTGCTGACTATGTGCTTGTCCCGTCGTTGCTGAAGGGCCGTCAGCGTTGCGCTTTGTGCGTGGAGCATGATCAGTTGTGCATTGTTAGTTCGGCGGGCGATGCATGTGACTTTTGTCGTCGTCGGAAGAAGGGGTGTAGCAATGTCGGCAAGCGGGGAACCAGCGTGGCTTCCTCATCGATCCCAAGCGTCTCGTCGTCGTTGATAGGAGGGGTAGCGGACATGAGTGTCAAACCAGGCACTCCGAAACGGTCGGTCAAGCGCAAGGTGGAGGTGGTCGGGTCGAGCCCAGAGGATCAACCGCCGCGGAGGCGCAGTCGGGGGGATCTTAAGGCGGAGGCATCGGGGGAGGCCAGCTCGTCAAAACGCGATAAACAGCTGGCGGATATTCAGGTGGAGATGCAGGAGCTGAAGAACGTTGTGACTACTACGTTGAGTCACTATAGCCGATCGTTTGAGAACCTTCATTCGCGGATTCAACAGATGCGGGATGAGGAGGGTGGCGAAGAGGAGGTTGTCGTCAAAACGGAGCCGAAACCAAAGGGCAAGGGCAAGGGCAAGGGGCGCGGTTGAAACGGACTGTCGGCGAGCGGCGGATGACGCGAGGCACCTGTACCATATATGTTTTAAAATGAGCGTATCGTATAGTATGGCATGAAAGAAAGAGAAAATGTATTGGAACAGGGGAGCACGATCAGCATTCTTCGGCGTCGGAGCCGTCATCTGTGAGCTCTGCGTCGTCGAAACCACCATCTCCGCCGTCAGCGGAGAGGGTTTCATCAGGCGGCTCGTGTGTCATCGTATATAGCTCCCTGTCTGTCATATTAATTAATTTTAGAAGTCTCTCACCGGATTGTATTCTACGCGGGTGGTATGGGATTAAACGCTTAGCTGCATATCTTAACTTGGAAAGGGATCCGTCGGTTTCTGCGAGTATAAATGATCCTCCCTGAGTCTTTCTGATGACGACCATTGGTCCGAGGTAGCGGGTTTTGGTCTTGCGGTCGAGCTCCATGTCGATCTTATTATTGCGGACTAGAACGAGGTCTCCTTTATCGAATTGGAAGGATCGGATGGTGTGGCGGAAGCGCGATTCAAGTTTGCGGACCGCATTGAGACGTGACTGATATACTTCATCTTTAATGCGTTCCAAGTCGGCGGGTCGCTTCTGAAGTTGTCGGGCGCGAAATGCAAGAAGGTCATCCGTCGTCAGCTCTGCGCTAATAGGTGGACATAGGTACGTAGCCTGGGATATGTCAAGCGGAAGAGTCGGTTCTACTCCGTGCGCAATGAAAAAGGGACTGTAACCAGTGGACGGGTGTACGGTGATACGTTCTGCCCAGAAGACGGAGGCTGCTACTTGGCTCCATTTTGATTCCTGTCCGTCGGCCGCTTTAACAAGTGACTCCCGAACTCCACGATGTCGGCGCTCGATGATACCGTTAGCCTGTGAGTTATACGGCGAGATCCTGATGTGGTTAATGCCGTATCGTTGTCGGAGGATATCCAAGGCGGCAATATAAGGTGTTCCGTTGTCGGTGACTATGCATTCGACGGCGCCATGTCTGCAGAGGATGTCTTCGAATATAAACTTCGCGATTCCTTCGGCTTTCTCGTTTCGGAGCATCCTATACTCGGGCCAGGCTGATAGAGAGCAGCGGGCATGCGTGATATATGAGTAACCGCCGGAGGAGGGCATCTTCATAGTGTCTATGTGGATATTGCGGAAGAGACCTCCGGGCTCCGGCACGGTCGGCGGGATGTGGAAGCGCTGAACATTTCTTATTTGGCATGCGTGACAGGTGCGGACGTACCATCTAATGTCGGGCTCAAGCGATGGCCACCAGAATCGGTCGCGGACTCGTGCGCTAGTGGCAAAAATGCCTTTATGACCTGTATCGTCGTGGGCCTCCTGAACAATCTCTAACCTCTTCGTGTCGTCTAGTATTACCAGCTTATGGCGGCGGTGTTTGTCGCGGCGCCAGAGCCTATCACCTTGGACGAAGAAGCGCTTTACTTTGCCCATCCAGTGGCGGAATCGTTCTTCATCCATATCTATCGGCCGTAGCGGATTGTCGAGGAACTCCTGAATTTTGAAAATTTCGGCGTCGCGGGAGAGCTGTTTGTCGGAGCGGGGGAAGGGGTCGGAGTCCGTTGTTGTCGACCAGGCAGAGGCCTTATTGTGTAGGACGTCCCAGTTAGCCGCCTGTATACAGAATCCGTTAGCTTCATCAATCCAGTCGTCGGGATCGGAGTCATCGGGCGGATCGTCGTCTTCTGCGCGGCGTCGTCGAGAAAGCCCGTCGGCTGGGGTGTGATCTTTACCGGGCACGTGTCGGAGGCGGAAATCAAACAAGAGGATGCCAGCGATCCATCTATTGATCGTGTTGTTAGGCTGTATATCGGGGTTATTGATCATTCCTTTAATGTATTTCGCGTCCACCTCAACGACGAAGTTCTTAAGTCCGATAATGAATATTTTGGCCTCCCGAAGGGCGCGGAATAAACCGTAAAGTTCCAGTTTGGCCTGCGAATATCGTGCTTCTCGGTCGTTTAGTGTGATAGATCCGTAGCGGTTAGGGTAGCGGTTTCCGTCGTCGCCTATTTGGGAGAGATAGTATCCGACAGCATGGGCGGACGTGTCGACTGCTAGAATAGACTCGTTTTCTGACTCGTAGTCGAGGGCGCGAATAGCGGAGCAATTGGCGGCGAGCTTCTTAAGACTGTTGAAAGCTTCGATGTGGCGATCGGTGAATTCGAAGGCGGTCTTCCATTTGAGGAGGGCGGTGAGCAATGGCGCGTGCAGAGTGTAATCCTTGAGGTAAATGCGTACAGTCCCTATGGTTCCTAAGAATCCGCGAACGTCGGAGATGTTTTGAGGGATCGGCCACTTGGCTATTTTGGAGACTCTATCGTCGTCGGGGAGGCGGCCTTCGTACGTGCATTTGTGTCCTAGAACTATCGCTTCGGGAGTGCAGAAAAAGGACTTCTTTCCTGAGAAGGTTCCGCCGGCGTGCTTAATGCGTTGGATGACCCTGTTGATGTTTTGTAAGTGTTCCCAAACGAAGCGGCGGATTCCGGTGTTATCGGGAATGGTCTCAAACGTGCCGTCGGGTAACTCGTAACGTGTTTTCGGTCCTTTGCAGGGGCAATCGTCGATAAACGGCTTGGTAACGTGTGGGATTTCGTCCTGTAAAATGAAGGTAACGTCACCGTGGAAGATTTGCATAGAGTTCGTATATCCCATCGGTATGGAAGTGAGGCGGAACGTGCCAAGGGGCGTCTGGAAGGTGGTCAAGTCCCGGGACTCAGGCGCAAGGCGACGCTGGTCAAATCCGACGAATAGATCGAACATTCCGAAGCATGAGTATCCGCCGAATGATTCCGCTAAAAGTTCAATGTTTGGCGGCTGGGCAGCGTCTTTGATAGTGACTGCGTTAAGCGGCTGGAGGTCGTGGACGATGCGGAGGGATTTTCCATCTTTTTTGAAGACGCAGAACCATCTGGAGCGGTAGGAAGAGTTAGACGGCTCGTATACACCAGAAGCGATCTTATCTTTGATAATTTTGACGATCTCGTTGTACTTTCCTGGCGGAATCGGAATATTTCTGAGTACCCAAGGCACGTGTTCTATTGTCGGAATGATGACCGGATCGAAGTAGTCGTTACTGAATTTTCCTTTCTCTTGTTCCGTCCAGGCGAAACCTTTTTCATGAATTCGGATTAGGTGGTGTATTAGCTTCTCTTCCTCTTCGGTTAGAAAGCCGTCTGGGTTAATATTCTGCTGTTTCATGCGCTCTTCGGTGTATCGTTCTCCTGGTGTGAATGCGGGCGGGCGTGTCGGAAGCGTGGGTAATTCGGCTAGCGGATCGGACGGAATGCGGCGGATAATGCGGAATTTTTCTGGTAGCGTAGTGGCTACAGGCTTAGTTCGGTTGGCCACCTTTTTGTATGCTTTCTTGCTCGCAGCGAGAATTTCAGCAGATGAGATAAAATTAATTTCGATAGACGTAGTAGCTATATGTCCGATGCAAGGAATTAGGGAGTCACCAACCATCCTCGGAGCTGTTAACATTTCCCCAAAGTGTCCGTCACTGAGCTGGTATGGGTTCTTGTCGGCTCCGACAGTATAAACGTGGAGGTGCTGCGTGTCGGCTAGATAAGCGGAGGAATGGTAGTCGTCGACTTCAATATTAAGGGTAGCGATTGTAGCGGAAGCGAATGTTTCTTTATTAGTGTCGTATATGTGCTTGATATCTGTATGTACTGTCGTCGGGCTCGTATGAACATTGTCGGAGGTCGTCGGGTCGGGAGGCGGGTCGGGCGGTAGTGGCGGAATGTCTTGTCGTCTTGGAGGCGATTCATCGACTACTAAAAACCCAAGCTGACATGATGGGTACAGGCGCGGTTCTTGTTGGTGCGTGGCCTCGTGGTCAGGACTGCTGTCGCTCTTGTCTCTGGACATGTGATGGTAATATCTTGGCCTCCGTCGGTGTAATCGCGTGTAATGGCGGATAGGAGCGTATGGAATGGTCGGCCGAGCAAGACTTCATACGGCGCGTCTTCTACTATGTGTGCCTGTACCCTGATCGTTATTCCGCCTACTGTCATGCTGAGATTGGCGATACCCAAAGTCCAACTGGACGAGCTGTTGGCTGTTTCCATCATGATTCTACGTGTCGGAGCATACTGTGCGCCGGAGAGCTGCCATTTGTCTTTTCTGATGACGATGATCTGAGATCCGTTGTCGATAACACATTCGCATTTCACGTTTCCGTCGAAAATGCCATCAACTGCGCGGAGCGATTCGATAGGCCTCGTGGATGCCATAAGGACTTCCGCCTCATCGTGTGTCTCAGGTTCGGTTTCATCGGAGATAACTTCTACCTCATTGGCGGAGGCTGGATCGACACGTTTATTGGTTACTAATTGGCGGAGCTCTTTCTGGACGGACGGCGATAGCGCTAGGATGTCTTTGGCGGTTATAGAGACGGGAAGGCTGAGTAGGTGATCAACGATGCGTTTCGGGGCGGCAATGTCGTCGATGGGTGTGCGATATTTGAACGCGGGTGTGTCCTTCTCTTTGCCTTTAGACGTGGAGGCGGATGCGGAAGTAGCGGCGGGAACAGGCGGAACGGGCGGAACGGTCTGCTTAGATCTAGGTAAGGCTGTTGTCTGTCGGGCGGTATAAATGTCGGCGGCGTCGGAGGCTTCTGTAGCAAAGACCTCTAGCAAGTTGGTCGATGCAGATGTCGGAGGTGCGGGGGCGCCAAGAGGTGTCCTGTTAGTTCCTGTTGCAGGGTTGCCAGTGGTAGCTATCTGGTGCCATCGATCGATTTTCTCCTTCATACCTCTCCCTGGTCCTGTCGGTTCCGATCCATCGGGCAGCTGTATTCGTCCATCATTGCGTCGGCACTTGTTAGATCGGATATATTCTTCCAGAGTTGGGCAGTATCTAAGAGTGTGTCCGTTGGCCCAGCAGAAGGTGCAGTCGTACCATGGCCGATCGTAGCGCTGTCCGTCAGAGCGTGGCGGAGGCGTGGTTGTTGTCGGAGCTGATCTAGGAGGCATAGTCGCGGCCATTAAAGCGATGACAGGGCGGGAGGAAATGACAAACTCCGCAGCATTGAATATATCGGCTAATTCATATCCTTCGTCAGGGCGGACGTCGGGGTGCTTGATAGTGAGGCGGGTAGTGATATCGGATCGGTATTCACCAGGGAATGAAGAGATAAACATAAGCCCCGCTTCGCGTCGGGTCATTGTGCTCTTATTGACCAAGAAGCCAGCCGTCTCAGAGAATTCTCGGTGAAATTCGCCTAGCGCTGGTCCCGTCATGGTATGTTTAGCTTGGAACGTGCTGCTGATCGATTGTAACGCGGCTATGGTGTGGCGGTTCTCAGGCTTCGCTTCGGGGTACAATTTGGTAATGGCTGTCTTAAACGCTTCCCATGATGTTTTATCGGCTAGCGCATCGCGTGTAGTTTTCCATAGCCCTGATGATTTTTCGTCTGTGTAATAGACCGCCCATTTAACGATTTCGTCGGATTTGTCGCGATTAAGGCATATAAGCTCTACGTCATCAAGATATCGATCTAAGTTGGTTGCCACGCCGTCGAAACGCGGAGCCTCCTTGCTGGAGCGGATGGGCATATGAGTCGGCTGGCCGGACATGATAGGAGGTGGCGGCGGTGGCGGTGTAGATGGTCTGCTTGGCGGTGGTGTCGGAGTAGACGGTCTGCTTGGCGGCGGAGACGGAGTAGATGGTCTGCTTGGCGACGGAGGCGGAGTAGACGGTCTGCTTGGCGGCGGAGGCGGAGTATTTGGTCTGCTTGGCGGGAGCGACTTAACTGATGGTGTAAGCGATGGAAGTGGCGAAGATTCTTGTGCGTTGACTAGTGCAGATAGGGACGGAGCAGTAGATTCGTCGCTTAGGCTTGGCGTCCGCTCTCTTGGGCAATCAAAATTAACTGGTAAAGGCGACGGCTGTGTTGATTGATATGGCGGGAAATCAGTAGGTTCGGGAGATTGCCTAGATGAAGACGGAAAGGATCCTGGGAGTGATTGGCTATCTTCGTCTGTCTGTACGGAGCTCGAAAACAGGAGGGACTGAAGCTGTGCACTAGAGAATATCGGCAGGAGGCTTCTACGGGGTGTCTGTGGAAGCGGCGGTGTGGCGGATTCAACTGGTGTCGGAGGTGGGGCAGCTGTTGGCGGAACCGGCGGCGGTCTAAAACGTGGCCTACGTTGCGGACCTAACTGAGCAGGGAACCTCTCGCTGGCCTTTTTGGCTGCCTCTCGTTTCGAGGTTATGACGTGAAAACTTTCCTAAGGAACCCCTCGCGGTGGGCTCCAGGTGAAACGTGTGAGAAGGGCGTGCGATGTACTTGTCCGCCCAAAGGGGTCCGAAGGAAAGGCTTAACAAATGGGATCGTACGGAGTACGGAGACGGAGGGTTCGACGGTGACGGAGTAAACCCGCAATGCAAACGGACGCAAGTCCGACGAAGATGCGTCGCAGTGGAAGATTGTCGGACAAGTGCGAAGGCGTACGACGGTGACGGAGTGAACCCGCGACGTAAAGGAACGTGAGTGCAACGAAGTTGCGACGGAGAGATATCAAACGGATGCGGAGGAGTGAAGGGCAGTATATTCGATGTCCATACAGTACAATGAAGCCGTATATAAACTAATATGCACGAGGCGCACTCACCGCAATCATCCTGAGCTCCTCCGATGGTCCGTGCGCGTATGCGGATTGCCTTGCTGTATGAATATGTCGAGTCAGCGGGTTGAGCCCTTGGCATCGTGTACGGGTGTCGAGGCGCGAAGGTTTAAGTGCGTCGGAATGCTCCGACGGATATCTCCGATGTCGGAATATCGGGCCGCGGATGCCTGCTGCACAACGTAACCGGAATCGGTACGTTACAACGGTCTTAAACACGGAAAACTACCCCTCCGATCAAAGTTTAATGACTGGAAGAACGACGACAACATCATTCGTTATCAAGGACGCGTTTATGTTCCTCAAAACGAAGAATTATGAAACGAAATAATCAAATCACATCATGACCCCGTAGTTATGGGTCACCCTGGACGATTAAAGACACTAGAGCTTATCTGCCATGACTATTATTGGCCTGGAATGACAACAACCGTATCCAAATGGGTTGAAGGCTGTGCCTTATGTCAACAAATGAAGGTTAATACACACCCGATCACACCGGGTTTGATGCCTATTAAATCCCACGCCACACGCCCATTCGAACAAGTTTCGATGGACTTCATCACAGATCTGCCAATTATCGACAGTTTTGATTCTGTTTTGACCGTGGTTGATCAAGGCTTAACAAAGGGCGTAATATTCATACCATGCAAAAAATCTTTTACCACTATGGATACCGCCAATTCTTACATTAACGACGTTTACAAACGTTACGGGTTACCGACAATCCTCATCTCCGATAGAGGACCACAATTTACCTCCAAAGTTTTCGAAGAAATCTGCAAAATCTTCGGAATTGATCATAGAAAGTCAACCACCTTTCATCCGCAAACTGACGGAGAATCGGAATGACTCAATCAGGAGCTAGAAACCTACCTCCGGTTATACTGCGTTGATCATCCAAAACAGTGGAAAGATCATCTGCCATTAGCAGAATTCGCGCACAATCAACGGATACATCAATCTACCAAGATGACGCCGTTTGAAATCATGTTTGGAATAGAGCCTGTGGCTATCCCCACAGCATTCCCGCGAATCAACGTACCCGCCGCTGAAGACCGCTTCAAGGTCTTAACACAAATACGAGACGAAGCTCTCGCCGCACACGAATTAGCTAGACAGCTAATGACTCAAAGAGTCAAAGGGAAATCTCCCGCATTCAAAGAAGGAGATTTAGTATGGCTAGACTCACGAAACCTGAAAACAGGACAAATAAGAAAGTTCTCACCTAGACGAGAAGGACCGTTCAAGATCGAGAAAATCTTAGGACCTGTCACCGTTAAACTTGAACTTCCCCCAAGATGGAAAATTCACCCTGTTTTTCATGTTTCACTCCTTACTCCTTACCACAAGAACAAAACACATGGTCCAAACTTTACTAGACCAACCCCAGACCTTATAGATAACAAAGAAGAATACGAAATCGAGACAATTGTCTTGCACCAAAGAAAAGGAAACCAATGGCGATTTTTAGTCAAATGGAAAGGCTATCCGACATCTGACAATTCATGGGAAACCGAGGAAAACCTGGAACACTCCGAGGAGACCTTAAACGAATATAAGGAACAACATGGAATCACAGCAATTATCCCCACTACTCGTAAACCACGAAAACGCTGTTCTTGAAACCATGTCCTCCCCCATTAACAACCTGTCCGCCACTGCTACTCCAGCCGCTTCAACAGTCGTCAAGGAAACCGTCCCTCCGACCCCTTCTAGAGAGGAATCGCCCACGCCATTGCCAATTCCTCCTCCCATCTGTATGTTACATTATACATCTATTGGTACAGAATGGTTCCCTATAATTCCTTCTGACGAGGAATTCATACCACGAGATGAAGATTCTTTATCTTCTGACTCATCTTATACCTTCCCACCATCGAACGCTTCTACAATAGAAGAACTAATGCGAAACATCACAGATATGGGGAACGCTATTCTCCCTGATGTCCCTGTGCCACCTGAGATGCAGGAAATGGTAGCTCAAGTATTCGCCACCAGAGACCAAATGGTCATCACCTACGCACGCGGACCACGTCCTGACACCACCCCTGAAGATATCCGGATCATGCGAGAAGGATTACTCATGTTCAATACCACCGCTTTTACTATGGGAATTCCTCCTATCGACGAAGAACTCGTTAACAACTACCTTGAAAGAGCAAGGACCATCACCGCCACCAATGCTGCAACCACCGCCGCCATTTCTGCTGTCGCTGCCGAACTCGATGTTGTCACCGCTAACGCCATCACCGATGACGAGATCAATGAAAGACTCGTCAATCCCATCTCGATCCCTATTGTCTTCCCAGAAAACACCCCATCGCCAAGGCCCCTTTACACCCCATTAAATTTAATGAGGGAAACCTATACTCGATCTATGAGCCCAGTGCCTAGACTCCCTGCCGAAGGACCTATTCCTAGGTTCTTATTTCAGCACGCTGCTGTCAACGACGACAATTTTAATGTGCCTCCACCTGATATCCCTGCTATTGACATCATCTTGACGCACTACGCCATCCCTTCCTTTGTCGATCCGATAATTCGACGAGCCTTTTATCGAATCTGGACATTATTCACGTCCTGGACCTTTGCCAACAACTATCTGTTCATCTTGAATAGATATGTTCGTCCTGATCTGATGGCCCTCGTTAACATCATCATTAATCTCACCCACCGGTTCCGAGAACCGCAACGCAACCGCTGGATCACCCTGATGATCTGGAACAATATTCATTGGTTTTGTGACTTACGAGGAGACGTATACCTCGAAGAAGCAACCTGTCTTACCACTGCTGGGCATCGTCACCATTTCATCCAACCAACACGACAACCCGCTTTAGACACTGGCATGGCCTGGATGCACGGACGCCCTGTATTTCCCCGCACTCCCGTCAATGCTACGTTCGAACGTATTTGAACCCTTAGCGACCGTCTCAACCCAATGATGACTCCTGATGGTTGGGATGTAACTATACTACGACAACTACAAACGACGATTAACAATCTCGTATGGAGGCACGATCGTAACCCTAACAGACCTAATGCCAGTAACAAATACCAAGACGCCACCGTCATCGCACTTCAAACAGGACATACAATTGAAGGACGCGATGTCCCTATTCCTGAAAATCCGACACGTCGCACTATCTTTCACCTGCATGGACCTGACCCCTCAGCTGAACGATTGGTATCATTCGAACCGAATAACTTAGCCTTCAAAGGAGAAGATATCCCTGGAACTCAAGGCTGTTACATGTGCGGAGCCCCACATCACACTACCAAACACCATCAACGACGAGAAATACGCCGAAGATCGATACATGAGGAAACCCCACCTCCCACTTATCCAGATGCTATAACACAATCGTCGCTGCCCACGCCATTTGAACAAATCCCTGAACAATGAATTTCTACCGCTTCACCCGCTACTACTATTGATTCCGCCCAACTCGAACAAGGCGAACCTTCCCCGCTTATTGAAAGAAGACGACGAGGAACAAATACTCGCCCTCCAGGCAACCGCTTCACCACTACTACCACCGGACCCCCACCGTCACGACGAAACCTTGGAAATCGCCGAGGCCAATCGACATGAGGACAGTCACGTCCTGTCGCCACTATGACTGCCTCCAATACACGAGAAGAGCGACCGACTCTTCAAGAACGTCTTACCGATAACCGCCGTCGCCGCCGTCATCCTTGGCAAGGAAACGAAGACTCTTACACCTATGACAGCGATGCCGAACACAATCGTGACACGTAGTCACAAATTATTTCAATATTCGGTGAATATTGGACTTCGTATGTAGGAGAAGGGCTATGTTACAAACGTACGTCATGGCCTATCTTTTCCATCTTATCACTTCCGTTATCTCTCCTACGTCACTGTTTGCATATACGTTCCTTCTGGAACATTCATCGTTTATCATATGCTATTCCGTTTATCACATGCATGTTGATTATCACATGTAAACCGTTTCATTATCACATGCAACCATTTCGTTATCACATGCATTCTTACTTACTATATTTGTGTATATACCTTGTACTATATAAACTACGCAAATATACGACTAGACCTCAGTCTAGTTTTAACAGTCAAAATCTGTCTCGTTATCGTCTAAGCTCCCTTGAGGACTTATCCGATAACACTCTTATTCTTTGAACGTTCTTAAGTGCCGGAATTCCCTTGAGGAACCTACGGTACCTGATAAGCTTGACTTATCAGTGAACGAACAAACGTAACAGTACCATCCTTCTTCACAAGCACTTCAACCATGACTGCATGAGTACCCCCATTTGCATTCCTCCATCTCTTGATTGTGAAGGGTCTGGGTGAAATGTCTAATTTACCCTCTTCCCAGTCAAAGCTAGTGTTTCTATTTCCAGTCTCTCAGGACCGAAAAAGACCGGAACTGGACCGGACCAGGACCAATTTGGACCGGACTGCAGTCTCAGGTCTTAGGAGGTCCAAGGGCAGTCCGGTTCCGGTCTTTTTAAATTTTTAAAATCAAAAAAACCGCAAAAGACCGGTCTAGACCGGTCCTAGACTGCTAATTGTCACATGTGACCAACACAGTCATGTTCTCCTATATTTTAGCTTTTTTTTGAGTATTGAAACATAAAAAACAGTTGAGATTTGAGTTCACAGTAGTAAAGTTTGTCAAAAGTTATATATAACATGTGAATTTTGAAATCATCTGTTGTTGCAACACTCCAGGTAAGGTATTCTGAAATTAACTAATCTAGGTACGCTCTAGTACATCCAATGGAACATAGTTGAACAGTGGGAGGGTGAGGGTCAGCAACACTGGGCTTCATTCTCTCTTTGGTGATCTCTTTGGCAATCTCTTTGGCAATGTTTGGCAGTCTCCTGGCATCATTAAAAATGGTTTAATGTGGCTTATCTGGAGTGCAACTGGGTGTGAGATGATGTGAGGGGGTGGAGTGGGGTCTAATGGGACAAGCTGAGCAGTGGGAGGGTGAGGGTCAGCAACACTGGGCTTCATTCTCTCTTTGGTGATCTCTTTGGCAATCTATTTGGCAATGTTTGGCAGTCTCCTGGCATCATCAAAAATGGTTTTATGTGGCTCATCTGAGTGCAGCTGGGTGTGAGAGGGTGTGAGAGGGTGAGGGTTAGGAACATATTGATATTTATGAAGTTTTGTAGTTTTAAATTGTTGTATGGGAGACATAGGGACATAGAAACTAATGTAAGGACTGGTCCAGACCAGTCCAAGACCAGTCCAGATCAGGACCAGTCCAAGACCGGTCCAGATCAGGACCAGTCCTGGACCGGTCTTAACCGGTCTTTTTTTTAAATTAAGACCGGTCTTGCGGTCTTAAGCGGTCCGGTTCCGGTCTTTTCGATATCAGGGACACCCTGAGACCGGTCTGGTTTTGGTCTTTCCAAAAAAGGAAAAAAAACCGGACCAGACCGGACCTTGAATCACTAGTCAAAGCTTTGGCAGATTTTCTTCTTTCAAAATAGTTGGCAACACATGGGCTGCTGTAAAGATTATCATATACAGCACCTGCTACTGTGTCTTCTGAGAGGAATGATTGGATTCCTCCATTGTTTTCCTGCACAGCCTTTGCCAAAGTCATTGCAACTTGCCATAGTAGCTCCTCAAAGACATTAATGTCCTCCCTGGTACTGATCTAAGACTTGACTTGGCCTGTATGGGCTGCCACTTCGTGTGGCATGTCTGAGGCCCAAGGTAAGTAGTGTGGCTGTGTTTGTTTTAGTGTTGTGAGGTTAGGTTAAGTCCGGTTAATTGCCCCAAAATTGATTAACTGTAACTGATCAATTAACTGATGACCCAGAATTTCCTTAACCTTAACTGGACCGGTTATGACCGGTTATAACCGGTTATAACCGATTAAAATTATGTAATCTGGTAGAGCAGGTTATTAGCATCATTTTGAGCCCCTATTCATGTAATTTGGACCAGTGGTTCATGAGATATGAAGTGTTTTGTGAGTGATGTCAAGATGATTGGTTTCCCATTAGCAATGTTGTCTATGATGCTCATAACTGATCAATATAAGTCAGAAACAAGTCCCAAATGCCAACAGCCTAAGTCAGAAGTATATTGTCCAATACAGAATGATAAACATAATGAAAATTGCATACAAATTAGAGCCTCACAACAGCCATGCAAAACATTGCTCCTCATCAGCATCCCAGAGAACTATGTTTCTGAGTGTGGTGAGGGAAATAGCTAGCAGATTGAACATGAGAAACTAATTGTATATTGCTTTTTGCATGTCATGGACCACATTGCTAATGAGAAACACAATAATTTTGACATCCCTTCACAAAATACTTCATATCGCATGAACCACTGGGCCAAATTACATGAATAAGGGCTCAGAATGAAGCTAAGGACCAGCTCTACAAGGTTGCACAATTTAACCGGTCATAACCAGTCCGGTTAAGGTTAGGGAAAGGGCCTAACCTTAACTGATAATTAACTGGTTGAGCAGTTAGGTTCAGTTAAGTTACGGTTAATTGCGGTTACATAACTTAACCTCCCATCACTAGTTTGTTTGCTCCGGTGAAACAACGCAAGAGAGGCTGACTTGGGGTGCAGCCTCCGAGATGCGATGCGGCCGGCGAGTTCGGCAGCACCGAAAGGTGCTCGTCCGAGCTCGGTCGCACTCGTTGACTCTCGGAACGTAGATGCGAAGTGCGGGGGAGAAGAAGATATATAAAATCAACTAACTACGACATAATATACTACATGCCTCATGTGCTACGTGTGTAATACGGTCCGAAACGTATCCGATACCGAGTCTCGGAGCTTCGGAACGTGGCTCCGAGGTCGAGGGTTCGAGCCGAAGGTGCGGTGAGGGTTTCGGAGGGTTTCAGTGTCGGTTCCAGCATAGCCGGAATCGACACGTTACACCGGCATGGCAAGCCACGTCTTGGGATTTACCGGCATTTAAATGTCCATTACAAAAACCGACCGTAACCTGGAAAAGATAAGACCAAAGACCATCATTACACTTGGCCTCAGAATAAGAGGCTGTGAACCATACATGATTACTAATCAGGGAAAACCCCATTCACAGATCAGTACCTTATTTGTACTAATGGCTGATAAATGGAGCTGATAGCCAACAAATGAGATCCCAAATCAGAATTTTGAGATGCCCAGCTAAAGGGCCACACAAAACAGGGATTGATTTGTGATAATTAAATCAAGAATGTTGACTTTGGTACTCTAGTGATGTTATGTTAGGTGAATTAGTCTATGAATGCCTTTTGCAATCTCCTAGGTAAAGCAAAGGGTGAAGATGGAAGTAGTGTTTCAAAGTCCGGTTACAAAGACTGAAGATAACCGGTTATGTAACTGGACTGTAACCGGAAAAGACTGATAACTGGTCCCTGGTTAAGCCAATTCTGTGTTAGACCGGTTACAGGTTACAACCATTTCAAAAGACTGAAAAAGACCAGTTATAACCGGTTATAACTGGTCTTTGGCAATTGTTCTGCACTTAGTAACATGATTGGTGTACTAGATGTTATCAGCTTTATAATGACTCTGGGATCAAGGAAAATAGTGGAGAAATGAGTGAGATACAGTGAAAATAAGTTTAGAGCTAGTTTGATTCTTCAGCATTTATTCCTTGCTTAAATAGGGGTTCCATATTAATCCAACATAGCTTATGAATTACTTTAAGGATGGGCTAGTATGTCATATGTCACAATTATTCCTAACCCTCAGTTATTGAATCAGTGGCCAAGAGTTGGCCAATGAATAGTGTTTCTATTTCCAGTCTCTCAGGACCGAAAAAGACCGGAACTGGACCGGACCAGGACCAATTTGGACTGGACTGCAGTCTCAGGTCTTAGGAGGTCCAAGGGCAGTCCGGTTCCGGTCTTTTTAAATTTTTAAAATCAAAAAAACCGCAAAAGACCGGTCTAGACCGGTCCTAGACTGCTAATTGTCACATGTGACCAACACAGTCATGTTCTCCTATATTTTAGCTTTTTTGAGTATTGAAACATAAATAACAGTTGAGATTTGAGTTCACAGTAGTAAAGTTTGTCAAAAGTTATATATAACATGTGAATTTTGAAATCATCTGTTGTTGCAACACTCCAGGTAAGGTATTCTGAAATTAACTAATCTAGGTATGCTCTAGTACATCCAATGGAACATAGTTGAACAGTGGGAGGGTGAGGGTCAGCAACACTGGGCTTCATTCTCTCTTTGGTGATCTCTTTGGCAATCTCTTTGGCAATGTTTGGCAGTCTCCTGGCATCATTAAAAATGGTTTAATGTGGCTTATCTGGAGTGCAACTGGGTGTGAGATGATGTGAGGGGGTGGAGTGGGGTCTAATGGGACAAGTTGAGCAGTGGGAGGGTGAGGGTCAGCAACACTGGGCTTCATTCTCTCTTTGGTGATCTCTTTGGCAATCTCTTTGGCAATGTTTGGCAGTCTCCTGGCATCATCAAAAATGGTTTTATGTGGCTCATCTGAGTGCAGCTGGGTGTGAGAGGGTGTGAGAGGGTGAGGGTTAGGAACATATTGATATTTATGAAGTTTTGTAGTTTTAAATTGTTGTATGGGAGACATAGGGACATAGAAACTAATGTAAGGACTGGTCCAGACCAGTCCAAGACCAGTCCAGATCAGGACCAGTCCTGGACCGGTCTTAACCGGTCTTTTTTTTAAATTAAGACCGGTCTTGCGGTCTTAAGCGGTCCGGTTCCAGTCTTTCCAAAAAAGGAAAAAAAACCGGACCGGACCGGACCTTGAATCACTACCAATGAAAGAGTGCCAAAGAGAGTGCCAAAGAGAGCACCAAAGAGAGTGATGCAGCCACACAGCCACTCCTGTTGGAATCTGAGATGATTTTACAAGCACACCACTGTTTTGTTCTGACCCTTTTTCATTTTTGTACTATTGTTAACTGTTAACTTGTGTAATTACAGTAGATAATGCATCATTCTGCTCTCTATGGCTGACTCCACCCATTGCAGTGTTGCAATGGGCGGAGTATTTTCCTATTTTTGGATGATTAGGACATTGACATGTAGGATAATCTGAAAATAGAAAATAGAAAATACTCCGCCCATTGCAGTGTCACAATGGGCGGAGTATTTTCCTATTTTTTTGGATGATTGGGACATTGACATGTAGGATAATCTGAAGATGGAAATAGAAAATACTCCGCCCATTGCAGTGTCATGATCAGCGGAGTATTTTCCTATTTCTTTTGATGATTAATTTCATAGCTCCAGTAAGAACACATCCCATATACCTTCACACGTTTTCTGCAGAGATTTTATAGTGTACAACCAGTCCTATGACCAGTCTAGACCAGTCCAGACTGGTCATGTAACCAGTTAAGGTTTTAACTGGTCATAACCGGTCTTTTAACTGATTTAACCAATTGTAACCGGTTACAATTGGTCCAGTTAAGGTTACAAGCAACTGGGAGCATTTGTAACCGGTTAAGGTTACAGGTTACACCCAAAAAAGGCAAAAAGACCGGACCGGACCAGACTTTAAAACACTACCTGCCACACTCACTTCTCCACCCATCTGGCGGTCAATCTGGCTTCCATAGGACATCACAACATATCTGACATCATTGTAATGGACCAGCGCACTTCATTCCCATCCTGAATGACATGATTGATCAGATCTCAGAGGTGATAAGGGTTTGTCGACAGAGTGCTGACCTTTGAAAGGTAAGTATCATTCGCTTCTAATGTTTTTTTGGTCACTAAATCTGATGGCAATGTCAGCGTGGCGCGAAAAGCGGTTGCAAATGTGCCAGAATGGTTTTGAGTGTTAGGGGCTTGATTTCAAGGGTATGTAGACAGAGTACTGAGCTTTGAAAGGTGAGGATCATTCACTTCTGAGGTTTTCGAGGTCGCTGATTCCATTGGTGATGTCAGTGTGGTGCGAAAAGCAGTTACAAATGCACCAGAACAATTTGAGTGTTAGGATCTTGATAACTTGTTTGTAGGCAGAGTACTGAGCTTTAAAAGGTGAGTATCATTCACTTCTGGGGTTTTTTGGTTTGCTAAATTCAATGGTGATGTCTGTGTAGCACGGAATTCAATAGCGGATCAGCAAGAACACTCTCAAGGATCATGATTGATCAAGATTTGCAGACTCAGTTCTGAGCTTTGAAAGGTGTGTGTTATGTGTTTCTGGGGTTTTTACATTGTCTAAATCTGATGGTGATGTCGGCGCAACATGAAAACCAGTTGTGAATCCGTCAGAACAATTTAGGTCTCGTCTACACCAGAACTGTCACATTCAGGAGTCAGGCTCAGTCACTTGCAAATAGCTACAGTAGTAGTATATAATACTACATATATATCATGTTTTGAGGTCGGTTTTAGTCGGTGAAACGATCAGAAGAAGGCCGATGCGGAAGTGCGTTCGGCCAAAGGGGCTTCGGAGGTCAGTCCTGGGGGTGCCTCGGAGGCAGAGAGAGTGCTGAAGACGAAGGTGAATGAGTGGAAGGTGTCCGAAGCACCGAGGAACGAAGGGAACGGAAGGAATCGAACTCGGAACGAAGCTGGGGTGATAATTCGCTAACTACAACTACGTACACAATGGTATATATACTACGGAGGCACGAGGTGACCATGTGATGAATCCTGCACCGAGTCCGAGGCCTGTGCATGCGTCCGAACACAAACGATCATCCTCCAGGATCGAGCATAGGCTCGGAGTGCTTTGGGGAGCTTCGGAAGGTTTCGGAGATCGGTTCCAACGTAGCCGGAATCGGCTCGTTACACCTCCTGGGTACTTTTAATACTGACCTCCTGGTCAGGACGGGGAGATCGGATGGTGATAGGAAGTAGAAGGGAAGTGGTGGGTGGGTTCTTCTCATCTCGCTTTCTTCAATCGTGCAGGCGGTCAGGGCGGCGGTCGGAATTTCGGCAGAATCAGGTCTCGGAATGGCAGCTGTTGGGATGCCAGATGGCTCGGAAATGATAAAGACTTCGGTGATGGGGTCGCCGAGGGTTTCCGGGGTGGCAGAAATTGGCGTAGCAGTGGTGGGGTCATCAGGAGCCTCGGAGGTCTCGGCGATATCATGCGTTGTAGTGGTAGGAGCGTCGGAGGGTCTGGAGGGCTCAGAGGGTTCGGAGGGGGTGGTATTAGGGAGCGTGGATTGATTAGGGATCGTGGTGCTAATGTGTATGTGTGTCGGAGTTGTATGTACGTTTTGCAGTGCTTCAGTATTGACAGGCTCGGCGGTATGCGTTCCGGAGTGGTCTAGAGCTTCCAGGAAGTAGTTGGAGGACACAAATGGCTTCGGAGCGGTCGGCTGTGTGTACCTCAGCAGCCATACATCAATGCGTTCTTTGAACCATTGTCCGAAGTGGCGGTATTGGAATGCATTCGGTTCGTTGCCGTCCAAAAATTGAATCCGTCCGTCGACTATTTTGATCTTCCCTTGCCTTGCGTATTCATCCCTGATATGGCACCAGGCCGTCCAATGATTGATATCTCTGCAGAAAATGCATCCGCTAAGGAGATGGGTGGAAGCTGTGCTCGGAGCGAAGGCAGTGCTCGGAGGGGGAGTAGGGATAGGTGTCGGAGGCGTCGGAAGCGTCGGAGCTTGTGGGGTGGTTGCGGTGAGCAAGGCTATAGCAGACCTTGAGCTGATAATGAATTGTGCGGCACTATTCATGTCCTTTAGATCATAGCCGTCATCGGGGTGGACGTCCGGGTACTTGATTGTGAGCCGAGTAGTGATATCGGGTCGGAGCTCGGGAGGGAATGCGGACATGTACATGATGCTTGCCTCACGGCGTGTCATGCGGTGCTTTCCAATGAGGTACTGAGCTGTTCCGGAAAATTCCCTGTGATACTCAGCGAGGGCTGTCTCCGATGCAACATTTTGCGCTGAGAAGCGGCCGGAAACAGCGTGTAGTGCTGCAATAGTGTGGCGGCGATTGGGCTGTGCCTCGGGGTAGATCTCGGAAATCGCTTTCTTAAACGCATCCCAGGTTTTCGGATCCGATAGGGTGTCCCGAGCGGCTCTCCAGATCTCAGAAGATTTCTCATCGGTGTAGTAGATGGCCCATTTGATCAGTTCAGCATCTCCAGAGCGTTGTCTATCCTCGCAGATCATCTCGATATCTTCGAGGTATCTCTCAAGGCCAGCGGCAGTGCCTCGGAAGCAGGGTGCCTCCTTGTTCGTTCGGATGGGCATGCGGCGGCTTGGTTCGGTCATGATGTTACTGGCAGGCCGAAGCGAAGCGAGCTGTTCTGATGGAAAGCGAGGTGGATTAAGCAAGGGGCTTCAGGGATGAAAGCTATTGATTGATCGGAGCTGGATCGGGAGTAGTGGAACGTGTGGGCGTTGTTCGGCTGATGCTGTGTCAGTGCTGTGGGGCCGAGTGGTGAAGGCTACTGCAGTGTAAAGAGCGGGGAGGGTATAATTGAAGAAAGGTCGGTGGGGTATGGTCTCTGAGCTATGGGAGGGCCGGCAGAGTGCTTGGAGTGGCTCGGAGCAGATTCCAAGTGACACCAGAACTTGTCCGGTGCTTTCTGTGCAGCAGTTGGGTGAAAGGAATGACCGACGGACTGACCTAAGAGCCCCTCGCGGTGGGCTCCAGTTGAAACGATCAGAAGAAGGCCGATGCGGAAGTGCGTTCGGCCAAAGGGGCTTCGGAGGTCAGTCCTGGGGGTGCCTCGGAGGCAGAGAGAGTGCTGAAGACGAAGGTGAATGAGTGGAAGGTGTCCGAAGCACCGAGGAACGAAGGGAACGGAAGGAATCGAACTCGGAACGAAGCTGGGGTGATAATTCGCTAACTACAACTACGTACACAATGGTATATATACTACGGAGGCACGAGGTGACCATGTGATGAATCCTGCACCGAGTCCGAGGCCTGTGCATGTGTCCGAACACAAACGATCATCCTCCAGGATCGAGCATAGGCTCGGAGTGCTTCGGGGAGCTTCGGAAGGTTTCGGAGATTGGTTCCAACGTAGCCGGAATCGGCTCGTTACATCGGTTTGAACCGACTATTACCAGCTTTTGACTGGTCTCGACCATGACCAGTCAAGAGTTGGTCAAGAGTCATGACCGCAGTGACAGGACTGGTCATGCATGGTTCCGGTTCAGTTCTCCTCCTTGCAGGAGAATTTGTAACCGGTTTTTTGGCCTTTGGGGCCAAAAAACCGGACTTAACCGGACTTTCAATCACTACTCCTGTGTTCCAGTCAGTGGGCATGTCCATGTATGTCTGGACAAGTTCTTCATTGTTGGCTTCCAATGAATTGAGGAGTTTGTGGAGAACCTTTTAAGTCTCCAGTTCTCTTCTTTGAGGAGCTTGATGATGTGCTCCTTGCTTTGGTCATCTGGGCAAGGGACCATGGGCAGTAGGGATGTGGCGACAAAGAGCCGGACATGGGACTGGTAATGTAGGAAATCCAAGATTTCCTGGTGGATGCAGGCTCTCATCCATAGTGTTTGAAAGTCCAGTCCATTAGGACCAAAAAAAACTGGAACTGGACCGGACTGTGACTGGATTTGGACTGGGACTGGTCCATGGTCACACAGGGTCCTTCCTGAATTGGACCGGTCTTTTTTAAGATTTTTAAAAATAAAAAAACCACAAAAAACCAGTTTGGACCAGTTTGGACCAGTCCTTTGAGCCCTACATACATGGAACCTATTCTACATTTGTTACCCTCTATTTTACCGATTTTTTGACCCATGAAATGTGGGAAATGGTTAAGATCTCAGCTCACAGTAACATTTTTCATATAAAAATCAAATAACATCTAAATTCTAACATAATCTAAACATGATTAATGTAGGTACAGGTATAGGAGTATGTGAGAGGGTGCAATGAATTTAATTGGGCATAGTTAAGCAGTGGGAGAGCAAGAGTCAGCAACAATGGGTTTCATTCTCTCTTTGGTGGTCTCTTTGGTGATCTCTTTGGCAATGTTTGGCAGTCTCCTGGTATCATCAAAAATGGTTTTCATGTGTTACCTGGAGTGGAGCTAGGGTGAGGGTGTGTGAGAGGGCAGTGGGGCATACTAGTTGAGCAGTGGGAGGGCTTGAAGGGTCAGAAACAATGAGTTTCATTCTCTCATCTCTCTTTGGTGATCTCTTTGGCAATCTCTTTGGCAATGTTTGGCAGTCTCCTGCCATCATCAAGAATGGTTTTCATGTAGCTTAACTGGCATGCAGCAGGGTGTGAGAGGGTGTGAGAGGGTACAGTGGGGTTCAATGGGGCATAGTTGAGTGGTGGGAGGGTGAGGGTTAGCAACATTGGGTTTCACATGGTTTACTCAAGTCAATTCTGACCTTGAAGACTGGTCCAAGACCAGTCTTAAGTGGTCCAGTTCCGGTTCTTTTGATATCAGGGACACCCTGAGACCGGTCTGGTTCTGGTCCTTCCAAAAAAGGAAATAAAAACCAGACCAGACCGGACTTTAAAACTCTACTCATCCATCGAAGGCGCCAACATCAAATGCAGGGTTGGTGACAGTGGGGGCCTGTTGGGTCTGTTCTGCATTCCCTTCCATAATCAATAGAGGTTTTGTTGGGGAATCAGTGAGTGTCTGAGGTTCTTGTTCCATCATGATGTGAGCAACTTTGTTACAGGTGTTGTGGGATAGTTGCTGCAGTTTTG